>JASAND010011983.1:0-74998 GCA_030248195.1 Trissonchulus latispiculum
ACATTTATTAAGTAGTGGAGGTTGAGTGCAGGAGTTGAGATAGCAGAGTGAGATAGCACAAATGAGGCAGCCAAATTGAGATAGCGCAACCAAATCGACGTATCGAATGATATAAGTGCAATTCCAAGAACAAATTTATTTCAGTCTGACTTCTTTAACATTAAGCATAAATAAAACAAGTTAGAATATCGTGGCATAGCATAGCATGCCATAGCATAGCATAGCATAGGGTAGTAAATGAGCAATAACGGTCCAAGTTGGTGTGTTGAAAAGAGAACCATCTTACTGCCAAATAACTACTTTTGGACTACCATCTTAGATATGCAAATTGTTCCAAAAACTTCCTATTCAGTGTTTCGGTTCAGTTTTTTTTGCAATCCCTCCAGGTTCACAAAACTAGGTTTATATATATTTACTATTTATTCCAGAAGCCAGTCAAAATATTAATAGAAGTCACTTTTCACATAATTTCGTACCAGTACAAAGCCCCCGCTTCTTTCCATAATTCAAATGACAAATTCAAATAAAAATTTTGAATGTTTTAGTGAAAGCGGTAGCTAAACGTACCGTCGTACATATTAAACTTCTGCATGAAAACCGCTAACAGCAGAAGCTTTGATTTCGTGCAGTCCCAACCATAGGTTAACGCGGGGGGGGTCTGGGGGGGGGGTCCAAGCCCCCCCCAACCCGGACAATGTACAAGCCCTATCGCCGTCGGGGACAAGGGGTAACGAAAAAATGGCCAAGGGGTAACCAAAAACAGCCGGAAAAAATTAGTTTTTACAGTAAAATTTCAAAACATTTCCAGCTTCGCCGGAATTTTTTAGTTAAAATGTAAAATGTTTCGTGAAAATTGGGCAAAATTTTGAAATTTTTCCAAAAATTGAAGATTTTTTGCAAATATTGCCAAAAGATTGCTAATTTTAATAAAATTAGCGTTAAGTTTACTAAAAAATTTTACAAATTTTTTCTTGAGGTACAAGCCCCCCTGAAAATTTTTGTTCAAGGTACAAGCCCCCTCAAAATTTTTTGGGGACAAGCCCCCCCCCAGGACCCGACCCTATGTTAATGTATGGTCCCAACTTCCATTTAAATAAACTGTTGTAGCGGAAATTCTGCGCGGAATTTCTGTTTGACGTAAGTGTGCAACAGCTGCTTAATTACGTGGTTCAATACTTGCATACTAGTTTCTGGGGTTCTTATCTCATTTGCATTTCAAATTTTTAGCTACAGGCCAACCGATTTTCAAATCTGCCAAGACGATACACACTGCACACTACAAGAACTTTAATGATAAACATATAAAGCCCCCTTCTGTTACTAATTTCTGAAACTATAATTTTAAAGTCACAAAAGCAATTTAGAAACAAACGCAACGTAATAAAAATCATATAATTGCATAAATGGATGCTCAATGCTATTTTAGCCACAACACCACTTCATCGAAAAAACAGACATATTAGGATTATGTTTTAAACATAGTCCAGAAATATTAGCATTAATACTGTAATTACACACAGATTTGAGGTCAAGCCATTGCAAAGATTCCGCCTCCGGCTCCTCTGCCTCTGGCGGAATAATAATTAGAACAACAACTTTCAGAAAAAATATTTCGATACTTGAGACCGCCTTGAGGAATATACTCGACATGACTTGAAATATTCGCGATATACTATTAGAAAGCTGAAGCGTACTACACAGTAAGCGGTCGAGTACCATAAACCTAATGGTAAAGTAAGCGAAAGCAACAAAAATAATAGTATTTTCAAAATCGAAAAACTGCAATTACGTTTGAAAGTTTTTCATGACAACGGAGCATATTCTAGTCACTCATTAGAGCCCCCTCAATGCTGCCGCTGCGAGACGGAGAGACCACTGTCAAGAACGGCAACAGAACCCAAGCCAAGCTGGTGTACGGCTACAGCAGACACACCCAGGGCAACACATTCCGTCAACCGGCATGTACTGCCTCCCCCGCGTGCCAATAATGCCTAAGGTGACTCAAACCTCGTTAGGCCTGCTCGGAAGGCTGTGGACAAAATAAATGTTGCAGAAAAGGTAGCACGGGTGGCTAAGCGTTAGATAGAAAAGGAGGGAAAGTCCGCACACATCAAAAATTGTTTTATTTGTTTGTGATATAGGCACAGGAATAGGACACAGAAAAAGGACCTTTTTCACCCTCCATGCACTTATATCTATATGGTCCACTCCACCGGCTATATACACCTGCCCTTCACGCTCTCCTTTTAGTGCGTATCGTACTAGCCAGTCAACACAATACGTTATACACAGGCTATGTTTTGAAGGCAGATTGTTCGACGCTGGGCGGCATCCTTTGATGTTTTCACATAATTTGATTGTATCTGTGCAGAGACAACATTCAGCTAATTTGCATAATACATCCTCTTTCACATTACGTCTAGCAAAATAAATTTTAGACCTGTAAGAAAATTTAATTAGCCAGTCGCAGTTGACTGGCTAATTCTAGTGTTAAAAATAATGAGACCGTCAAGGTTGACTGGCTAAGACTGGCTAACTCAAGTGTTAGTCATATAGCCAGCAAACCAGTCAACAGTCCCTAGTCCCTATATATACATATTATATAATATATGTATATATATAATATAATATATAAGACAAAGAAAATTTAAAAATAAGCCAATCGAAGTTGACTGGCTAATTTTAGTGTTAAAACTGACGAGATCGTCAAAGTTGACTGGCTAAGACTGGCTAACTCTAGTGTTAATCATATAGCCAGCAAACCAGTCAACAGTCCCTATATATATATATATATATATATAAAAGACATAAAGAAAATTTAAAAATAAGCCAGGCGTTGTACACTTCCTAATTTTAGTGTTAAAAATAATGAGACCGTCAAAGTTGACTGGCTAAGACTGGCTAACTCTAGTGTTAATCATGTAGCCAGCAAACCAGTCAACAGTCCCTAGTCCCTATATATATATATATATATATAGATAGATATAGATAAGACAAAGAAAATTTAAAAATAAGCCAGTCGCTGTTGACTGGCTAATTTTAGTGTTAAAACTAATGAGACCGTTAAGGTTGACTGGCTTAGTTTTTAAATTTTCTTTATGTCTTATATATATATATATATATATATATATATATATATATATATAGGGACTAGGGATTGTTGACTGGTTTGTTGGCTATATGAACACTAGAGTTAGCCAGAGTAGCATAGGATGCACGTTTCGACCCGCAATCATTGGATTGCGACTTACCCCAAACTACCTACAACCCTTCCCAGAGTAACGCCATTCTACATGAGCCCCATTCACCAGGTACATCTATTACGGACCCATTTATACCCGTTACATTCCTTCGACACATCAAATTTTCCAGCCATTTTCGTTTAACTATCCTTTATACTTTAATTTCTTAAATTCCCAATTCTCTCATTTCCGTCCCTCTGTGTTCTTCCCCCGGGGCTTGGGACCCGGCGTAGGCCCATTACCGGACTCCTACCTACCTAACTAACCTACGTACCTACTTAGTCTACCGACCTGGCTCATCTACAGTTTCTTCCTACCTAACCTATTTAACCTACCTACGTACTAATTATTAAATTCAACCTAGCTATCTAAGTCCGGCGCATGCAATATTTTTGTATTTTTTGGTTTTTACTATTTTTTGGGTTTAGCATATGGCTTTTTCTTCTTCATCTTCTTATAAAACAGAGTGGGTAGGTACAATATTATTTATCTAAGGGCACCGTAGTTACTCCGTCCGCTTGCACTTTGCGTTTAGGATAAGCGTACGATAGAGCGTCCTTAGTTTGGAAGTATTTAACCATAACCCCATATGCATTTACAAATCCCCTATTATCTCCTGACTTCGCACAGCCAGTATCGAGAACATCTTTGAAATCTTTCCAACTGTAATGGTTCAATTTTTTACTTACCCCTTTATGGCTAACCTTATTAGTTTCACCCCATGCGAAATAGGTTTTACTGCAAAGAGCTATAATGCCGTCACCCTTCCACTCTTCTTTAAACAGTCCGGGTACTCTTTTCTGGGTAGGGTCTAATACAAAGAAGTCTTTTAGAGCAATTTTCCAGCTTTCCTCGTTTTCAGATGGTACGCAGTCATTTAAATCAGTAGAGGAGCATGCGAAGTATAGGGAATCGGTATCCATTTGACAAAGTTGAAATGATCCTGGTCTTAAGTTTGGTTTTAGGCAATCGTAATAAAATTCTAGCATCCTTAGCTTTGAGTATTGATAGACAAAGAACCCTACTAATTCCGGTAACCTGTAGACAATACTTCAGCTTCAGACCTTTGGCAATATTTAATATCCATGTGCTTTTCCACGTTTGTGATAGTTCGGCCATAATAAGAATTTCCCAAAAGTTTGAACATTTCCCCATTAAGCGCTAAATCCGGATCGGAATCGGCTGCTGAACGGTGGTAAGTTACCTCGTCTCCCAATTCTTTGAAACAGGCTTTTGGTTTAAACTCAATTGCTTGGTGGATCTTTGTAATTTTCAGTCCGTGTTTGAGATACCACTTAATTAAGGGAGTAGCTAGGAGAATTTCCTTTCCAAAATAACTTCCAATCAACCCCCTCCTAGACTGCGTCATTAGGTCATGTTATTCGCAAAACTTTTTCATATGATCTCCAATATCTTCCCTAGTAATTTCTACATTTTTAAAAATAGGTGTCATCTCTGCAAAGTATTCCTTCTTGTCCTCGGGTACTTCAATATCCACCTCAACTAGTCCGAAGAATCTATTTGCTTGAATCAAACTTACCATTTCAGCAAAAGTAGGTACCGATTTTTTCTTAGGGAGATTAAAATGCTCATTCATAAACTCTTGCATATCCAGGGAGTCTACTACAGCCTGATCAAACTCACATTCCCACTTTTCAATAAAGTCGAACCCGCCATCCTTAATTGCCTGGGAGACCCGCTCAGTTCTTTCCCTTCTCTTAGTCCTATCTTCCGGATCCTGATTCCTATCCAATTGGCAGCCGTGCCCGTGGAAATAACACCCATGAAATTGGAGGACTAAATTTTTTTCTTGGACCCATCCATCAACTTTTGATTTGCCTACTCTTTTTTGGCCCCCATTGTAAGCATGCTCAACTTTAACCCCCATATCCTTTGCCATATACTCTAACCACATCGCTTCTTTTCTGCCTCTTTGTAGCCACCTTTTAAATTTCCCATCTTTTGTGGGTTTCCACTCGGCATACAAACCAGTAGGCATTTCCTGCATTGTGCACCAGAGATATAAGGCATTAGCGTCAAACCAGAAAATTTGCATTACCGTTTCTCCATCTGTAATTTGAGTAATTCCGGCTTCATGATACCTATGAAACACTAAGCTGGGACCCCAACTATATTATCCTTAACCAATTTATGTCAAGGTTTAGTGCGCTTGCACCAGAGTGGAAGTATAGTGTGTTTCGGGATCCCATTAATCATATTTTTATATGCCAGTCCTGGAAGAGAGATTGCCCCGCCCTTGAACATATCGGTTTCCCTAGTTTTCCAGAATGTTGTTCATTTTGTGTTCAATTTTTGTTCATTTTGTTCAATTCAGCTCAAACCCCCTTGAAATACACTATTTCACTTAGTTTTAGGTCAAATTGTACCAAAGGAACTTCTGACATTATTTTCAATTTCAGTTGTTTATATACTCTTGGTGCAGCATCAATGAATCAGGTTTCATCAAAGTTTTAGAAGGAGTAATTTTCAATGGCACGTAACTTTCGTTGTGTTCATCCGATTTGGATGAAATAAAAAGTGTTGTGTTCGGCTCGTTAAGATCTTCAAATTTAGCCCTATGATGACCACCTTATGACCCATTGGAAGCCGTCGCGTCGAATTGGTTGTACCAATTTAGACATGACTAGCTTCCAATGGGTCATAAGGTGGTCATCATAGGGCTAAATTTGAAGATCTCAACGAGCCGAACACAATACTTTTTATTTCATCCAAATCGGATGACCACAACGAAAGTTACGTGCCATTGAAAATTACTCCTTCTAAAACTTTGATGAAACCTGATTCATTGATGCTGCTGATGTTTCAGTATATAAACAACTGAAATTGAAAATAATGTCAGAAGTTCCTTTGGTACAATTTGACCTAAAACTAAGTGAAATAGTGTATTTCAAGGGGGTTTGAGCTGAATTGAACAAAATGAACAAACATTGAACACAAAATGAACAAAATTTGAACAAAAATTGAACAAAAATTTGATCAAAAATTGTGCAAAATTGAGCTAAAATTGAACACAAAATGAACAAAATTTGAACAAAAAATGAACAAAATTTAAACAAAATTTGAACAGCACATGAACAAAGATTTGAGCGAAAGTTGTGCATAAACCATCAAAAATGAGCAAGATTGGACAAAAAGAGCGCAATTCCAAGAGAATCAACTGTCAAAATTCACTTCTCAGCCCCTTCTTCTGCATCAAAGTTCTAATTTCAACTAGTGCCCCCTCCGATACCTGTCAAATTTGATGGATGACCTGTCAGATTTGATGGATTGCTCTTGTTGTCGGCACCTTTGATCTCTACCCCCAGAGAATTGATAATTACCCCCTTAGGGCATCGGAAAAAGTATATAAGGGCGCAAAAATTTGGTACCTCGTCAGTCTGACTTGATCTGTCGTCGCGAGCGGTCGGTTCCTACGAGCTCTCCTATCTGATCCAAACCACGATTAAAGTGATAAGTCATATAAACGAAAGGAGTTTGAAGTTTAGTTTAATAGTAAGAAAGTCATAAAGTTAGCAATAAATACATTAAAATTAGCAAACTTCTGCAAACGGTCAACGTAAGTGGAAAGCCAAGCAACTATTAGCTAACTCAAAAGTCTATATAAACGGTCAATTCTCTGGTAAAACGTCAGTTGGACTTGTTCTGCCTTCGGGAACGGTCGGTTTCAAAGTGCTCTCTCTCTACTTTCTAACGGCGAGTTATTAGTTAATTATCGGTTAATTAGTTAATTATTAATTAGTTAATTATTAATCAGCTAATTACTGGTTGTTAATTAGTTAATTACTGGCTACTAATTAGTTAATAAAAAGGTTAGGAAATTAATAAAAGCACGAAATTCATATCAATTGATAAGGACATATAAACGCAAAGTACATATAAACGGCAAAGTACATATAAACGGTAAAGCCAATAAAAGCAACAAGTACATAAAAGCGATCAGTACATATAAACGGCAAAGTACATATAAACGACGGAGCTAAAGCGACTAAGTACATATAAGCTGCTAAGACATATAAACGGCAAATAAGAGCAAATACATAAAAGCGGGTGAAAGAGGCAAGATAGCGAAATGTCTGCTATATATAAGCTAAATGCTGCTATTGAGAGTGGGCTCTGGAAGGATGACCCCCAGATGACAAAGGCCCTCAGAGACAAAGCGGTGGCCCTAATGAAAACTGAGTGGGATGGGGAAGAGATGGTAGGAACTGATGAGTTTTGGGCCTACTCTCAGACTCTACCCCTTGATATTTTACCTACAATTCCTAGCGTGGACCCAAAATGTTCAACTTGCAATGAGTCGTTCCCCAACTTGTTAGAGCTTCAAAGACACAACAAACTCGAGCATTCATCTAAAACGTTCTTTCCTTGCCCTAAATGCGAAAAAGTATTTACAGAGAAACACAATATGACAAGACATTTTAAAAGGTCCAATCCAAATGAGTAACCTTCTTATCAATGTTATATCTTCCAGATTATGTTAAAAATAACCGGGGCATTAATGCTTTGGTTACAAATAATAATAACGGGAAACCTTACGAGGACGACAAGTGTTTCTTTAGATGTCTAGCCATTGCATTGGGATCCAAGATTACTAGTTTAGAAGAAAAGACAGATGAATTAATTGAACAGTGGGTTAAACCTGGGGAAGAGTTTCATGGGGTACATCTTGATGATCTAGATGAACTGGAGAAAAAATTTGATATTGGTATTACGGTTTATGAATTAGGTCCGTCAGTTGAGGAGGCTGGGGAGGAATCGGACGATCTTAATGAACTCATAATTCAGAACCGTGAACGAGATCAAAAAATTACAAGTGTTGCAGCTACTCTACTTAGAAGGCCCTTGGAAAAACATTCTAGAAAAATGGCCCTAAATATTTACGAAAATCATTTCTGCTTCATTAAAAATTTGAACAAATTTACCCAAACTTGGAAATGCTCCAATTGTGAGAAACTATTCAATCACCACGGAAGTTTCATCCGCCATTCAAAAAGTTGTGAGGTAGGTATAAAGCACGTTTACCCTGGAGGCGGAGTTGGACCTACTAAAACCAAAATCTTGCAAAAGATAAGTGAACTAGGAATCCCGGTGCCAGAATGGTACTATCCCTTTAGAATTGCTTACGATTTTGAGTGCATGTTCAAACCTACAAATAAGCAAGGTGGGTCAAAATTGATCTATGAACAAGAGTTAGTTCCAGCATCAGTGTCAATAGGATCCAATGTTCCAGGCTATGAAGACCCAAACTGCCTTATAACTACAGGTGATCCATACGATTTAGTTTCTCGAATGAAGGACTATATGGAGGAAATTGCTGATAAGGCATATAAACTTGTGAGGAAAATTTATGAACCAACACTGACAGGTTTAGCCGACAATGAAAAACTCCTATCCGAATTCGAAACTTGGCTTAAGACTGTTCCTACCTTAGGTTTCAACTCAGGAAGCTTTGACATGAATCTTATTAGAGCCTATCTCATCACAAATATTGTTAACTCTGGTCAAGACTTGGGGTATAAGGTTAAGAAAGGGAATAACTTTATTGCCCTTTGTGCCTCTAAACTATACTTCCTCGACATAACAAATTATCTAGCCGCTGGAACGTCCTATAAGAAGTGGCTGCAAAGCTTTAAGATCCCTGACCAAAAGGGTGTATTCCCCTATGAGGCTTTTACTTCTCTTGAATTTCTAAATCAAGGCTTTCCGAGTCGGGATATGTTCTATTCCACTTTAAGACAGGAAGAGGTTTCGGATGAAGACTACCTAGCATTCACACAGGATTGGGCGAAACATAACATGAAAACAATGAGAGACTCTTTGATTTATTACAACAACCAGGACGTAGGGCCCTTTCTTCAAGCAACTGAAAAAATGGTAGACTTCTGGAAAACTAGGGAAACCGATATGTTCAAGGGCGGGGCAATCTCTCTTCCAGGACTGGCATATAAAAATATGATTAATGGGATCCCGAAACACACTATACTTCCACTCTGGTGCAAGCGCACTAAACCATGGCATAAATTGGTTAAGGATAATATAGTTGGGGGTCCTAGCTTAGTGTTTCATAGGTATCATGAAGCCGGAATTACTCAAATTACAGATGGAGAAACAGTAATGCAAATTTTCGGGTTTGACGCTAATGCCTTATATCTCTGGTGCACAATGCAGGAAATGCCTACTGGTTTGTATGCCGAATGGAAGCCCACAAAAGATGGGAAATTTAAAAGGTGGCTACAAAGAGGCAGAAAAGAAGCGATGTGGCTAGAGTATATGGCAAAGGATATGGGAGTTAGGGTTGAGCATGCTTACAATGGGGGCCAAAAAAGAGTAGGCAAATCAAAAGTTGATGGATGGGTCCAAGAAAAAAATTTAGTCCTACAATTTCATGGGTGTTATTTCCACGGGCACGGCTGCCAATTGGATAGGAATCAGGATCCGGAAGATAGGACTAAAAGAAGGGAAAGAACTGAGCGGGTCTCCCAGGCAATTAAGGATGGCGGGTTCGACTTAATTGAAAAGTGGGAATGTGAGTTTGATCAGGCTGTAGTAGACTCCCTGGATATGCAAGAGTTTATGAATGAGCATTTTAATCTCCCTAAGAAAAAATCGGTACTTACTTTTGCTGAAATGGTAAGTTTGATTCAAGCAAATATATTCTTCGGACTAGTTGAGGTGGATATTGAAGTACCCGAGGACAAGAAGGAATACTTTGCAGAGATGACACCTATTTTTAAAAATGTAGAAATTACTAGGGAAGATATTGGAGATCATATGAAAAAGTTTTGCGAATAACATGACCTAATGACGCAGTCTAGGAGGGGGTTGATTGGAAGTTATTTTGGAAAGGAAATTCTCCTAGCTACTCTCTTAATTAAGTGGTATCTCAAACACGGACTGAAAATTACAAAGATCCACCAAGCAATTGAGTTTAAACCAAAAGCCTGTTTCAAAGAATTGGGAGACGAGGTAACTTACCACCGTTCAGCAGCCGATTCCGGTCCAGATTTAGCGCTTAATGGGGAAATGTTCAAACTTTTGGGAAATTCTTATTATGGCCGAACTATCACAAACGTGGAAAAGCACATGGATATTAAATATTGCCAAAGGTCTGAAGCTGAAGTATTGTCTACAGGTTACCGGAATTAGTAGGGTTCTTTGTCTATCAATACGCAAAGATAAGGATGCTAGAATTTTATTACGATTGCCTAAAACCAAACTTAAGACCAGGATCATTTCAACTTTGTCAAATGGATACCGATTCCCTATACTTCGCATGCTCTTCTACTGATTTAAATGACTGCGTACCATCTGAAAACGAGGAAAGCTGGAAAATTGCTCTAAAAGACTTCTTTGTATTAGACCCTACCCAGAAAAGAGTACCCGGACTGTTTAAAGAAGAGTGGAAGGGTGACGGCATTATAGCTCTTTGCAGTAAAAACCAAAAAATACAAAAATATTGCATGCGCCGGACTTAGATAGCTAGGTTGAATTTAATAGTAAGTACGTAGGTAGGTTAAATAGGTTAGGTAGGAAGAAACTGTAGATGAGCCAGGTCGGTAGACTAAGTAGGTACGTAGGTTAGTCAGGTAGGTAGGAATCCGGTAATGGGCCTACGCCGGGTCCCAAGCCCCGGGGGAAGAACACAGAGGGACGGAAATGAGAGAATTGGGAATTTAAGAAATTAAAGTATAAAGGATAGTTAAACGAAAATGGCTGGAAAATTTGATGTGTCGAAGGAATGTAACGGGTATAAATGGGTCCGGAATAGATGTACCTGGTGAATGGGGCTCATGTAGAATGGGGTTACTCTGGGAAGGGTTGTAGGTAGTTTGGGGTAAGTCGTAATCCAATGATTGCGGGTCGAAACGTGCACCCTATACTACTAGCCAGTCTTATTTAAATAAAGAAAATATAAAAATACGCCAGTCGCAGTTGACTGGCTAATTTTAGTTTTAAGAATTAGGAGACCGTCAAAGTTGACTGGCTAAGAATTGCGATTGTAATTTTAGTTATAAAGTCTTCAAAGTCCATTAAATTCACTGAATCTATCTTCAGTGCCGAATAGTTCATAAACTGGCACAACTATGCAAACTGCATAGTAATGATTAGTTAATTAATTAATTTTTGAGGTCTTATTTACATCGGGTATAATTTTTATAAAGACTATAAACTTTTAGTAGCTTTTAGTTTTATACAGACAAATCTTACTTTCAACTGCAGACAACATGAAGCTGAAACCTAACCAGGCAGATGTTAGAAGTCAATTAGAATAGAAGTAAACATTATGATAATGCATAAGGCAAGTCAACAGTTAAATCGGGAAGTGACATGGGATAGCAGCAATAAATGTATTTATATACATCAAAGATCAGTTGATATTTTTACACAAAGTATGTTGGTACAATTGAAAATTGCATTTCTGGTACAGATTTTTTGGTTGTGTGCTACTCACAAAACTGTGCATACTTCAGTTCTACGATTACTTCCACGATGATACAGAACAGTGATACGATTCATAAAGCTGTCATAACAAGAATAAAAATGCTCCGGTGGAGCATGAAAAATGCAATATGGGTGACACTGGGTTTTAAGCGGACAGAGGACTAGGTTTTAAAACGTTAATATGGGAGGGCAGGTTGTAAATGCTAGGAGGACTAGGTTAAAAGCGCACTAATATGGACCAGCTTCGCTGAACAACCCATATTCGCGAAAACTGTCCAGAGTTTCTATCGGCTGCTGCTTGCTATATATTGCTATTGGCAGTTCTTCGGAAAATTGTACGATTTGTCAACATGGCCTGCAAGTATGTGGTCGTGCTCCTTATTATACACCTTAATAATACACGTACATAACTTCAACTGCTTTTCGCATCAAATTATCACAAGATTCTGCGCTGACAGTGCAGAAAAAACACCTTGAACACCTTTCTATCAGAACTGCAGTGTTTATTTGGAATAAGCTTTAATATTTCAAAATCGTCCCGCTTGCTTTGAAAGCTGAAGAATGTAGACATTACTCGCATGTCATGTGGAGTGGAGCATGAGTGACCGCGAATATGGGTTGTTCAGCGAAGCTGGTCCATATTAGTGCGCTTTTAACCTAGTCCTCCTGGCATTTACAACCTGCCCTCCCATATTAACGTTTTAAAACCTAGTCCTCTGTCCGCTTAAAACCCAGTGTCACCCATATTGCATTTTTCATGCTCCACCGGAGCATTTTTATTCTTGTCCTATTTCATTTTTAAGGTTCTCAGTAAAAAGCAAAAACGTTAAAGCTGTGTGAAAGAAACTTTAAAAATTCCGCCAATCATTAATCGTCAACCGAAAGTACAGAACAAAGAAGCTTGAAAAGTTCCAAGTTCTTCCTTTTTCTCTATTTTGACAGAAACCAATATCCAGTACCCATGGCTGCAATAGTTTTAGTTACTGTATTTAGCATATAGCACTCTACTGCAGCGCAACCAAATGCAAACTTTACTGTCAGTGAAGGAAACTTATAAAACACGATTTGCAATGCTCTGCCGCACTTGTGTGCAAAATTTCGGACTATTGCAACTTACCTGTACCTAGTTATAGGTCGTGCTGTACTTCAGCAGCGCTCTACTGCTGCGCAACCAGATGCAAACTTTACTGTCGGTGAAGGAAACTCATACGGCATGATTTGCAATGCTCTGCCGCACTTGTGTGCAAAATTTCGGACGATTGCAACTTACCTGTAGCTAGTTATAGGCCGTGCTGTACTTCAGCAGCACTCTACTACAGCGCAACCAGATGTAAACTTTACTGTCGGTGAAGGAAACTCATACGGCATGATTTGCAATGCTCTGCCGCACTTGTGTGCAAAATTTCGGACGATTGCAACTTACCTGTAGCTAGTTATAGGCCGTGCTATACGTCAGCAGCACTCTACTGCAGCGCAACCACATAGTAACATCGTAATAAGTATACGAAACGTATCCATAATAGTTTGTCATGTCCTAAACTATCTGTATGCCGAATTTCAAATACCAGTGACGAATGAATAACTTGTTATCGACGGTGCTGTGTTTGGGACAGCACATACAGCACGGTGGAAGCTAGAGAGTGCACCAACTAACATAGCTACAGTTCCCCCTTACTACAGACATAATTTTCACCAAGTTTCATATGTTTAGCCGTTTACAGTAAGTCTACAGACAGCGTGCTATGGTTGCTGCATAATAGTACAGCACGATAGCAGCACCGCACAGAGCTGCGACTATGCTGATCGTGTTCAGCGACCCCGATAACCCTTATATGCGTCCCACTATATGGCCCAAAACAGCATATTTAGGCCTATTTTTGACTATTTTCTGTGGAGTTGGGACTTAGAAACTTTTCCGAAAATGGCCATTTGGACCGACTTCATTTGGCCAGGCCGTCTCAACGGTCCAGGACCTAAATCGAAAATCGGCCAACGTTATGCACTAGTATCCCCTCCGAACTTGTTCATGCAACAAACCGCGTGTCTCTAGCTTGTTCCCTGAGCCCTGTGGGCGTGACACAAAATGGCCGTTTTTTTGCCAAAAACGCCGTCAGGCCACTTTTGGCCGGCCGGCCAGGTGGCATGCCGATCCGGGCAGCGAAAAAATATAGCGCAGGGCACATGGGACCATATCGGCATTCAGAAAATATAAACCTTTCCGGCTGAAAATGCTCACATCTTTCAAACACCTCTGCACAAAATAGCCCTTTTCCAAGCGTGACTAACACAAAAAAAAACAAACGGACCTAACTTGTCCGGAAGCGAAAATTTTCAAAGTTGAAAATTTTGACCAAAACTTTTTTGCAACGTGTTGTACTCGTCGTGTAGATTCCAACGATACCAAACTTGCCGAGTTTCGTTCAGTATTGAGCTGGCACGGTGCTCGAACGAGTCTCAAAGGGCCGCCCAGCGCCTTTTACACCCATATTATAGGGGTTCGCTCTCGCGCCCCCCTATAATAATGATGAAATGTAAGAGTCCGGACTGGGTTAGGTTGTTTGTCACTGTGCTTCGATTTCTGCTGAATTTAGATGTGTCTTGTTCTGTTCACCATTTGCTGTTTTTATACCAGTGCATCCACCAAATCATCAACGCTGCCAAAGGCAAATGTTTGACAAATACTTACTTCAAATCGTTTGGAATCCAGTTTACAGCGGTGGAAGTTACTTGTTGCTCTTGTCGCTGCTTCCGGCCACCTCACCAAAGTCAATCGACCTGGGCAGCCCTCTAGAGTGAAGCCGTCCGCATTCCCGAAAAAAGGCACAATTTCTCAATGTGTATCAGAACTAAGAGCAATTTTTAGCCTGTTACCAAAAACAGGCACCAAAAGACAGCAGTAACAGGTAATAGTTTCAGTACGAACAAAACTCTAACGTTCTGTGACCATATACAATGCGGAATTTTGCGCCTTAAAAACTACCAATGAATTTATGAGACGATCATCCACCGATTCCCTGCACTCACTATGCAAGGGTTGATGTCTAAAAAGTTATTGTGTTGATTGTGTTGATTACGGCAACCTCATTCAAGCCTATGGTTTCAATAATTGGTTTTGTGATAAGGAGTGTTGTATCAAATCTAACTTTTTGAAATCCTCAATACGCGTCTACAGTTAAAAATACGTACAATGAACTACTTATGTATGAATTCAACATTGTTTATTATGGACTGTATATATTACCCTTTACTAAAACATCGCAGGTGAGGTTATATCACGGATTATTACAAGCCACGGATCAAAGAGCTGTCCTGGTATTGTTACAAATCTGCACTTGTCTAAGGTTTGAGACTACTTCCACGATGATACACAGCAAAGATATTACGTAACCACTAAGTAGAATAATGAGACTGTCATAATAGTGTTCAACTGTAAGAGCACGGACAGTCTTCGGCTCCCAGTACCTGTACTTTGGCTGAGTATGAACTTGTCCCTTTTCCGTCACCACTTGTTGTCTTTTTACCAGAGTAACCACTAAATCGTCCGCACTGCCAGCTGCAAATGCTTGATTAATTCTTTCCTCAAATTCTTTGGATTTCAAGCTGTAGACGTAACTGTATGGAGCAACCACAAAGGTGGGATCACAATGCACCTGAGTGCTGTACTCTGCCAGGGCCAATTTCAGTCCTGTAATTACAGTTTCTTCCGCTGCCAAAACCGCACAACCGAACCGGTCGACTGCATTGCTGAGTAACACCCACTGACGGAAGTAGTCTTCTTGGTCGTTGTAAATGATTGGCGGAAATTCCGAAAAGGCATGGCGAAATAGTTGATAGAGTTCTTGTTTTCTGTGTGTCAACTGTAGTAAGTAATCCATTGATAGTTCCTGAAAAATTTCCGGGAATACATTCATCGTAAATTTAGTAGTAACGACGACGCAAGTGCCGCTGTGAATTCTGTGTGCCAAATCCTCCAAATTTTTAAATGGTCGACGAGCCACGGGTATCATTCCAGCTAATCCTATGCTTAGACGATTGCCAATCAAACAGAAAAACGTCCACAGCAGTAGCTGGACAACTACGGCTAGAGCTTGTACTCGAATTGTTTCTATGTGTAGTTTTAAGATTAATCCTAAGGCAAGAATTAGGACAGGCGGTCCACAAACTGCCATTGATAAAATCCATTCCTTTAAACTAAAAGCCCTGAAAACCATATGTACATTTTGATGTTCAATTCTTGTAGGGTACAAGAAACACAAATAGTCTCCGTCTAGAAAACCAGCAAGACCCGCCCTTGATGACATCACAGCTTCCATAACTCGACTGTTGTCGGAACTAAGCAACGGTTCGGTGTAGCTAGTAATTTGCGCAGTACCATTGAACAAAACATCCAAAGCAATTTCGTCATCTTGAGACTACAATAGCAAAGAAAGCAATTCTGACTGTTTTATTTGTGAAATATTTATGTTGTTGTTTATTAACAGCATTTGTTTTTGCTTTGTAATCTATATTGCCTTTCTGTACAGTTATAAATGTGAATTTGTACAGTTACAAAAGCCTTTTTGTAGTGTCACAACAAATTACGTAATGACAACAGAAACTTTTCTCTGCACTAGACATGTCAGGGTATTATTCACTGGGGGCACCCGCCCGAAAATCACCTCCAACCGTATTCACCTCCCTCGAAATTACCTCCTCCCGAAATCGCCACCTCATGGGATTTTTGCTTCCCATTAAAGGATTCTTTGTGCGTACAAATGTTAGGCAAAGATGGGATTCGCTGGAGATTTGTACTATGTCTATTTGTACTAATTTGTATTTTAATAAATGTCTATCTATTTTTCGTCATAATTCAGGCATATTTGGGGAATCTTCAAAAATCCCCCTGGGATGCGCCCCCACCCCGGAAGAATCCCTAAAAAATCCAGGAAATGTGCGGGAAGCCGAACCTCAGGAGGGTAGGCTGAACCGACGGCCAAGGCAGCCAAACTTTTGCCAAAAAGACGGGAAAATCCGGATTCAGGACTTTGTGTTTTGACTTGACTTTTTCTTATTTTTTCTGCTTACACATGTAAACCCGTACATTGGGCTAAAAATTACTGAAGAGAGATCCTGTATAAATTTAGAAACCGCGTTAAAAACACACCAGTTTGAATGGGACTATAACTACACATTGGTGAGAGATTTTTCTGAAAATTGAAGAAATTACGCAATATTGGGCCGCTCTTAAGGTGGCATTTGCCAAAAGTCATACCTTTATCCATGTTGTGCTAAAGCCGGCTTGACGTAGTATCAGGCAGACAGCGGTTGCCTCAGCTCCCCTATCATAACAATGCTCATCACTTCTGTCAACCATTTCGCTAACAAAAGGAAATTCAGGGAATCCAACCAAACAAATTTTATCATTAGAAGTCATCTAGGCAGCTAACAAATATAAAATAGTATGTAGAATGCAGAATGGTTAAGGCTTATAAAATTGACTGATTTCGCATTTTGCAGCAATATCAACAAGTAACCCCTAAAAGGGGTAGTATTCCGCCCTAGCATTGACAATCAAACAACAAATGGAGCAGTCCGGAATTCTTGAGGATGCGTATTCTTGTATTGGGCTGCATTTGGTTTGGTTAAGCTTCTTGTACCTGCACTAAAAATTGGCCCATTGTTAGAATTTGTCAGTAAAATGAAGATTAGATCAAACTGGGGTTGAGGGTTTAATTTTTTGGTGATCGGTTTGTTATCAGGACCGCTTGCCAAGGATTTCCCTCAGGATCCTCCAAGCAGCATACTTAGGAAGTTGTCTAGGAGCTATTTAGGAGAGAGTTAAATGTTTCAAATGACTTCTCTTAAGTTCAGCTGGCGCTGCTCTCTGCTCAGGAAAAAAGTTAGCTGTGATGGTCGGGCAGCACTCAGCACTCCTAACTTAGGACAATCTTTTGAAACTGATTTCTCCAAGGTGACAACCCACGCATAACTTAGGAGCACTCCTAGCCTTAAGAGTATCTTTTTTCTTCGCGGCTCAGTTTTATTTATTAACAGTAGATTTGAGGGTCCAACACTGTCCCTTAAATACAGGAAAAGGCGCAATCCTTGCCACCTTCAGGGACAAAGGGTAAGGAAAACATGACCAAGGGCATGCAGCATAGGCTGGAAAATAGGAGGTTGGCTTCGTCGGCACGTTTGAGATCTCTTAATTTTTCATAAACAATTTGACAAACTTGGGAAATAAAGTCCAATTTTTTAGGATTTCGTTATATCTAAATAAGTCACAAATTAGGGGTTAGCGCTAATTTTTAGTTACACGTTAGTTTATGCATAAAAATCGCCGTCTAAACTATATGTATTCACAAATCTGTCAGTTTTCGGGACTGGCCTTCCAGGACTTGAATCTGCCTTAGATCAAGCCGTCCGCTTCTCCCTAATTCTCCAAACGTGCACCTTTTTCGTTGGCGGGAAAGGTAAGTTCCTGTGACAATGTGATGTCCCCTACCAGATGGAGAACAAGTTTCTGCACACTTAACTGCTTGCTACTTTTAGAATTTGCTAATTTAGCCGCTAATATTATTAGGAGCCGCTTTCTTCAATTTTGCTTCGCAAAACTACTGCTCCTTGCATGCTCATCTAATTTGCATATTTAACTTAATGCAAGTAGAATGTCAGAGCAACCGAGGGGGGACTGAAGTGAAGATTTACAGAAATCGGAAAACTAAAGCCCCACACTGCAAAATTGCCAAAAAATCAGTTTTTTGCGCAAAAAAGTAAACATGGAACCTTACAGTCTATGATTAAAATGTGGCAACATGTGAACGAAGTGCTTCAGACCACCTTTCGCACTCACACCCCCCATCGAAAAAAGACAGCTCAGCTAAGTTTGTGTGTTAAACATAGCTTGTACAAATCAAGCTCGTCTGTTATTACACGCAGTTTAGGGTTCACCCATTACAAAGATTCCGCCTCCGGCGGAATAAAAATTAAAAGCAGCCTTTAAAAACCAATGAAACCAATGAACACTGACATTCAAAAGTTGGAGAACTTGCAGTTAACATTAAACAATATTGACACCTGGTAAGCCACTAGTTTAAACTTGCGTTGACCTACCTAATGTTATTATTTCAACTTCTGTCATTTCTAATGAAATTAGTTTAGCAGTATCTCCTGGCAAATTCCCTCTATTTACACGTGCAAGTCTGCATTTTAAGATAAAATGATTAAAGAGTAACGCGGTTTACTAACAACTGAACACACTGAACTAACAACTGATAAAACAATGACTTGTAGCATCCTGAATAATTATAAGGTATTGTAATAATGTAATATTGTAATAATAATAATTGTTTGGTGACCTTGCTTAGCTTAGCCTCTCAAAAGCCCTGTTTAGTTAAAATGCTGTGTTCCAAAAAGTAGAAACCTCGTTCCTTTCGGTTTATAAGCATTTGGGAGCTTTCATACTTCCATACTTTGATAGTGATAGATACTTCCAACAGATAATATTGATATTAAAATGCTAGAAAAGGTCTGAAATCTGATAGTTTACCGGATTCTCTTCATGCGAGGAATCTAAGTGAATTTGCATATGCAGTATGAATATGAATTTGCATATGAATTTGCATTTGCACTGAAAACTGAAACAGCCGAACGTTCTGATTTTTACCCAGCGTTGGTGTACGGTTTCACTGAACAGAGTTAAAGTAATTTAACCGGAAATTTACTTTTCTGTAATTCTACTCAAACGAAACATGATCCACGTAAATACAACTTTATTTAAACACTGATACTGTAGTGGAAATTTCCTGGTTTGAAAAAGCCAAGAACTTCAGAATTAATATGTAAATCAGAAATCTCAATTTTCGCAATATGAAGAAAATTCAAGGGACCGTATCTTCGTCACTTTCAGTCACTTTTCATTTCATCGCTTTCTAAAAATGAAAAACTGGAGAATGTTCAAATTTAAAGTTTGGTTAATGTGTTTGGGGATGAATTAAATTGTGTAACGGCCTTGTTTTACAATTCGCTTGTATAAAATTATGCTGTCTGAGGAAACTTCAATAAATTCAGTTTTGGTTAAATACTATATTTTGCTTTAATATCAATTAGCAATTCTTACTCATATTTAAATTTCCATTAACAAAGGCAATCCTGTACATTTGAGTAGATTTTGAAGTTTTGAATTTTGATGGGAATTGACCAACCTTCCCTTCTCATACTTTCGCCTTGCAACCCATGCGAATCTCCAACGATAATGTGCTTGAAATGGTTATGGCAGGTTCCATCAGCTTGCCGGCGTTTCCGGACTGTTTAGTGCTTGGTAGCTTGTTGAAGGTCCTTGGATGTTGGTTGGTCCCGGTCAATTACCGGTGCCATCAGATTATCGGGAAGTTCTAGCTCGGCGCAGGGGCACTAGAGGGTCCCTGCCTCTGGCAGGCCGCTGGATTGGTCGGGCAGAGCAGCTGGCGTGATGGACTGTGACATTTTTATCGATGGCGACTTGGCGGGTGTTCTCGGCCATGGACTTTGTGGTAAGGTGGCCGTCCAGCGTGACTAGCTGATTTGGTCGTCGGTGGCGCTTTCGCTAGTAGAAACTTCCGTGGCGTACCTACAATCATGTATCCTTTGTGTTAAAAACCTACTTTACTGACTGTTAATCCACCCTAAATTACCTTATTAGTCTTTCATGAATGATCAACGTAGTTGACTTAAACAGCAACCATCTAGCTTATATAAGGTAGCTTACATGCTTACGTAATCAGTCTGAGTATTGTTCTATCATTGTTCTGTCGGGCCAATTGCCCAATTTGTGTATTACTGCCGTATATCTTTTATGCCGATTAAATCCAATCGTAAGTTCTATTAAAGTATGATCGCCTCTTACTTCTATTAGGGTATCTTTAGATAGGGCTTTTACTTTTCTTTGATCGAGTTGCGCCCTAGATTAGGACTTTACTAGAACCTGCTTTCGTTCCGCCATCTAGTTGCCGGTTTAGTTACCGGACAGTAAACCGGTAGTTAACATTTGGATGATTTATTCTGGTATGAGTGATGTTTTGATATCTCTCATTGTGACAGGGGATGTTACATGTGATGGGGATTGTCTGGGTGAAGGAATCTAATCGGATGATTTTATCCAAATTGGGAACGACTATCCGCACGGAACGTTTAGTAACATGTTTAGTTGTTTAAATATGTAGCTGTGCTTACTAGTAAAACGTAACCAAATATTTCGTAAATGTTCGCAGGAATCAACAGCTGACCGTATCAATAAGACCTTTGCATTTATGTCTATCACGTTGTTGTTTAGAATTGGGACCAGTTCACATGGTTTAACTAGTTAGATAGTAGCTATTTCATGTTTTCACTTTTTGTTTAAGGCAGCATTCCATAAAACAAACTAAGCTGGCTGTAGCATACCCACTGGTCAAAATAAGAACTGGATCCAGCAGATGAAATAGTGTCAATGAAGGAATGTCGTAGCCAACATTCATTTCTTTCAGGGCACGAGAAACCGCTTTCTCGTATTTCCTCGTCTCATTATAATCGGTAAAGCGCCGGAATGCACTCTGCCGACGCACAATATTGGTGGTTAGTTGTCCAAGCGATCCCGCGGCAAAGGCTACTCTCAGCTTCTCCCGAATGGGCGGAGACTCTGATCTGTAGAAGTAGGCGTAGGGCACAGTGATTAATTCATCATCACACTGAGACTGTACGCTGTACTGTGTTAAGGCAACGAAGCCATCTGCAAGCGTTTCTTCAGCCGCTAACACAGCACACCCGTATTTGGCTGCTGATCCTATGAGGTCGACCCAAAGGGTATGCCAACTTGAATCCTCCACTACAAACTGTAGCGGATTTTCATCAAACGCGGTTTCAAACTGTTCATTTAAGCTTCTTCGATAAGAGCTAATAAAATACTGGCTGTTTGTGTTAAGCTCGCCGAAAGCTTCCGGAAATAAGTCCTTTGTGTAGTCACTGGCAAGGACTTTACATTGACTTTTCTTAACTAAACTTGCTAAGTCCAATGTCGTACGGAAGGGCCTGCTAACTTCTGGTATTATCCCCGTAAAGCCTAGGCAAAGCCTGTTTCCAAGCAAACTTAGCATCATTTGAAGTACCAGAAAACCTGCGGTCCGGGCCACACTTGTAACACCAAATTTTGTGCACGGTTTGCATCTGGCAACACAATAGAAGAGTAATGGGATTGCTGCAGTTGAACCAAAACTTAGCCACTCTAGCAGAGTAAATGCCTCGAACACTGTTCGAATAATACGATAGGACATTGTTGTAGGAAAAACGTAGCAAAGTTTATCTCCATCTAGGGATCCTCCAATGGTCAAGAAATCGCGAACAGATTCAAAGTATCCTGCCCCATTAGATAAAGGTTCAGTATAGGCCAAAATATCCGCTGACCCATTCACAACCATGGTCGTAGCTTCTTCAAAAGTGGCAACCTCAAGCACAACAAAACATGTAAACATCATAGTATGCTTAATTAATTTAAGAAGATTACGTGTTCGTATTAAGTTTTCATAGCACGTGAACTGTCGCTAATTTCACACTTAAAGTTAAAGTTACCTTAAGCCAACTGATTTTAAGTCCTGCTCCGCTCACAGCATAACAGAGGGCGGAACCTTCGGATCCACGTTGAGCACAGCTTTCATCAGCTCTGTCAAAATCAGAGCTAAGATAAGGAAAATGGGGAACACCGACCACTCTAACAACTGCAGCGCTATCCTGAACCGACATTGACAATGATGATTGATTGAACATAGACAATTGAAAGTATCTTGCGCTCTTCGTAGTATTCCTTTAAGATTGGTGCCAATCAAATTAATCTATCGGTAACTCCATATTGCCATTCATTTTGCATCTGATGTCCGTTTAAAAACAATGGTAGCACAGTTAGTAATTACGCAGGAAGGCGGTCGGCAATTTTGCACTAAACAATAAATGTAAAGTCCCTTTTCGAGGTATTTGAGAGTTGTTCAATTTCTTAGTTTTTGGTCACATTCACAAGAAAGCACAACTACAAGAATTAGCAATAGTAGATAATACACAAACGTATGACATCTGACATATCTAGTAGTATTACGTACTATAAGCTTGTTCTTTTCACGTTGATGGCTGAACCCACTTCGCAAGATCCTGTCCGATAACATCCTACCTCCACCACCGCAAACTAGACACTAGTCACCCCCCACTCGTTAGACTCTGGTCAATCACTCCCTCCACAAATTAGGCCCTTGTGGATTTCACTAGGTTCTAGTCTGTGAAAAAGTCCTTTCACTAGGGTCTGATTTTCGAGGGAGACGTCACTAGGGTCTAATTTGTGGGGGAGGTAAGCTAGACCGTTATCGTGCAGATCATGTCCCCAGCGAAACAGTGTGGCGCTTATCTCACTCTTCATTATTGTGTACTCCTGGTAACACTGTTATCAGTATTGTGAAACGATGTTTACAAACTGCATTGTATTATTAAAATAAATATTAAATCACTCAAATCCAAACAATAATCAAAACTTGACAAAGAGCTCAGTACTGTTGTATTGGTTTACTTAACCTGTTCGTAGGTTAATTAAAAGTATTATTTTCAATCTCTACATCTTCACCTGTCTGCTAACCAAACTGAGTTCTTTCGTTCTCAAACCATGAACCAAGAATTTATGATGATGTTTTCTTACTGTCACGGGTTTTGTTTTAGCCTGAATTTAGGGGTAAATTTCGAAACTGCTGAGTTAATTTAACACATTCACGACAACCACATGTACGTAACTACAACAGTTAATACAGCTATAGCAGTATCAGCTCAATAGTCTCTATTTCAAATAAGTACAGAACTGAACCAATTCTGGAGGTGATTCAATATTTCAACCTACTTCGAGAAATGTCAGACACTGAATTGGATAACATACCACTGCAACAAACGTGGGAATGAATAATTTATTTGGACGATAAAAATTCGTTCAGGTAAACACTTTTTGTGGCACAAGCTCATTTTCGTATCCAGCTGAAACTTGTCATTATTAAACAGCTTGACGGTTGAAAGAAGAAACCAACTGCATTGTCACAGTTTCATGTGGTTATGCCACTATGAATTGTCCTGCTATGGGCACAAGACCTGTTATGGTGTTAAGGACGGAAGCATAAATCGAATCGTAAGCGCAAGACTATTATTAGGGCCACAAGTATAGGTTGTTGCACAACATAGAGTGCGCTAGCTGATTTACAGGCACGCTAAGCGAAACTGCGAGGGGTTGTGATGCACGGGCGAAGCGAGTGCATCACAAACCCGAGTGTTTCGTGAAAGCTTGCACGAGAATTTTTTGTGGTACGAGGGCGGAACAAAGCGGAGCCCGAGTACCACAAAAGAATTCGTGTGCTAAGTTTTACGAAACACTCGGGTTTCACAACCCCTTGAAGTTTTGCTTGGCGTGTCCGTAAGTTAGATGGTGCGCGAGAAATTGTGCAACAACTTAGTTGAGAAATAGCTTAGTTCAAATTTAAAATACCGGAAATTTGAGGCGTGCTCAGCTTTTGCTCAGCTCAGCTCAGCTCAGCTCATCAAACTTACTAAGCTTTGGCTTAAATTCTATTTTAATCCATTTTAACCCACTGTTAACGTCTGGCCAAAGGCTGGATGGCCAGACACTCAGGCGGGCACTCCGGTTTCTCAGGAAGTTCTAAAACACTTTAGGTAGGTCGCAGTAATGTTCCGTGCTTTTAGAACGTCGCCACGCTGACAATCATTTAGCAATTACGAGTTCGCCTTTGCGACAAGTCGCATGATATTCAATTAAGGCCACACTATCTTTCCACAGTCTTGTGACGGATGAATCAGAAGCATAGGAGTTCGCATGAAATAACGACGTTAAACACTTTCATCACGAGATGTTTAATTTTTTCCGCATAAAAACTGGATTTATTTATGAAGTTAGAGAATTCGACAATTTGCAAAAAACTGCCCTCTTGTTATAGTGCAACAAGATTTAAGCTTTCTACATCCCGTAAAATCAACATTACGTAAGTTGAATTTGACAGGATGTGAAAGTTTGTCTTGTTGCACTATAATAGCAGGCAACTGTCGAATTTCAACTTCATAAATAAATCCAGCTTATGCGGAAAATTAAACATCTTGTGATGAAAGTGTTTAACGTCGCTACCATGCGAATTCTGCTTCTGATTCATCCGTCACAAGACCGTGGAAAGATAGAAAATTTTAATTGAATATCATGCAGACTTGTCGTAAAGGTGAACTCGTGTAATTGCTAAATGATTGTCATGGCGACGTTCTAAAGCATCACAGACCTACCTAAAGTGTTTTAGAACTTCCTGGAAAGTCTGAGCGCCTCGCGCCCGAGTGTCTGGCCAAAGGCTGGATGGCCAGACACTCAGGCGGGCACTCCGGTTTCTCAGGAAGTTCTAAAACACTTTAGGTAATTTGCAGTAATGTTCCGTGCTTTTCAAAACGTCGCCACGCTGACAATCATTTAGCAATTACGAGTTCGTCTTTACGACAAGTCGCATGATATTGAATTAAGGCCACACTATCTTTCCACAGTCTTGTGACTGATGAATCAGAAGCATAGAACGACGTTAAACACTTTCATCACGAGATGTTTAATTTTTTTCCGCATAAAAACTGGATTTATTTATGAAGTTAGAGAATTCGACAATTTGCAAAAAAACTGCCCTCTTGTTATAGTGCAACAAGATTTAAGCTTTCTACATCCTGTCAAAGTCAACTTACGTAATGTTGGTTTTGCTGATTTAGAATTGTAAAGTTGTTTTATAATAACTGTTTAGATTGCCAAGAGCTTTTAGATTATCTATAAAACCCTTTGCATTTATCATCTACAAAAGTCATTCCTGTAATTTTTAAGGAACTTTTCTAAGAGTGTTGAAAGCGTCGACGCAAACAATTACCTACGTCACGTTTTGGTGCATTAATTCTCGGAACCACAAAATGGGCTTAGCATGAGCAATGCTTAGAGCAACAAACATTAAATTCTTGTGTGAAAGGTTGACATCAGGATTGAAGAATGTGATGACACGCGACCATGACGGGTAACGAACCACTGAGTTTCACATCTTTATTAGAGCACGCTGAGCCACATTACTTGACTGCGAGTATTACGCTAATTTCAACTTTTCGGTGTTTAAGTGAAACCGTGAAAGTTTAAGTGAAAATTAGAGAAATCAGTAAAATGGACTTTGTCTATTCAGGAGTGAGAATCAACACTTTTGTCTAATTATTTACTTCTATTTTTGTTATAGTGATTTAGTAAGGCCATGACGTCATACTCACTGTTGATATTTCTTCCGCTCTTTGCCTTAACGTCGGCTCAGGTCACTCATACAGTACTGCTAGCAGACGGTCGGTATCTACTCCAATGGAGTGTTACAGGTGACCAGCCTCTTGACACAGTCACATTTGAGGTCCACGCTGAGACGCGAGGGTGGGTCGGCCTGGGACTGTCTCCGAACGGTGCCATGACGGGCGCTGACATGGTGGTCTTTGGTGTTAGAGACACAGATGGAATGGCATATCTATACGTATGTTAGATATGTCTAAATTTATCATAGGGCAAATCGCTCTTATGCCGGGGGTTTTCTGTCGGGGGGGGGGTGTGGGGGGTGGGGATGCGCGGTTGGTGGTTTCCGGCGGTTTGTGCGGGGGGTGGGGGGGGTGCGCTTTTGGTTTTTTTTGGGTGTGGTGGTGTTTTGCGGGTGGTGTGGGTTTGTTTTGCCCCTTGTGCTTGGGGGGCGGGGTATTGGTGTGCTATGTGCTGTTTTTTGTTCTGTGGTTGGGGTTGGGGGGGAGGCAACCGGGAAAACGGTGTTAATTTGGGGAGGGGGATTCGGGGAACTTTATGATAATGTTATTTTTACCCTTTTATTTGTGAAATTTTGTAAAAAGTGGATTTTTCGAAAAAATCGATTTTCACTTTTTGAAACCGAATATCACAGAGAAAAAAGGAAGGGGCCGGAAAAAAATATATAAATATTTTGTTGGTGGGGGGGGGGGGCGGCCAAGGTGGGAAAGCGGCAAAAACATAGGGGGTTGAAACGCGAAAAATGGAAGGGGATTTGGGGAAGGAGATATTCGGGACAGGTGTGTGGGCAGGGCAGCCGGCGGAGGCGCCCCGACTGATCTTTCAAAACTTAAAAAATCGGCTTCTTTTGATCGAATTTTAAGATTTAATAATTAATTAAAAGAGAGAGGGAGAAGGGAAGGGGAAAAGAGGAACGTAACTTAAAATTAATCAACTTCATTAATAATTAATTAATTATGTTTTGTTTTAATTAATAATAATAATAATTAATAATTGTTTTTGTGTGTAACCACATTAGTAGACCAGACAAAGGAAAGGAATTGACACAAGAAGCAACCTTTAAGTCTCTGATGGCCTGAATAAAAAATATATCCTGTATATTAATTTTGTTCGGCGGGGCGATGGTGTTCTGATCTGAAGCGAAAGATGTGGATTTAAAAATCAAGTCCCACTTAAAGCGAAAAGTGTTTCGATCTCTATGACACAGTAATCGTTATTTTTGCTATACTGGGAATTTCTTTGCAGTATCTGTTAAAGCTGCAATTCATGCTGTGTACCGCAAGTTTAGTGTAACATGATTAGGAGATTATCTCGCATTTAGGATCGCCATGGTGTGATGAATGGATTTCCGTTGGCGGATGGAACGAATAATTATGAACTGATCTCAGCCTCACAGAACGATACTCATACTATGGCTCAGTTCAAGCGACCACTCTCAACTTGTGACCCTGAAGATTGGACAATAAATGTATGCACTAAAATTGAATGAAATAAAAATCAAATAAGTTCAACTTTCTGATGAATAGCATATGTACGTAAAATGCGATTGCGGCTGTGTGGTTTAGTTAGTAAAGAATTACCTGAGAAGTTGCTGACTTTGTGCCGTCGCTGAGTATGCGTATGAAATAAGATTTATAAGTGCATATCACGTGACGATTTGACCAGCAACCGGATTAAGGCTTAAACTAATCTAGATATTAAGTGTTCTTGACTAAACATAGCGCGATGCACGAACCGTTAAGAAACTAACGGGTGACATGTACTTATAATACTTTTTTGCCGAAAAATGAACACATTTTTAAGCAAAAAGCAGGGTATTGTTTTGGCGTTTTTGTATTTCGTGTGATCTGTAGAAGGCAAAACAGTCTTAAAAACAGGGAACATTACTATGTATTTTGGTTTTTCTGTTTAGAATGACACCATTCGGTTGATCTGGGCAATGGGTACAGTCGATGCGGAGTCTGAAGAAAGTTTTCTACAGCACGAAGTTCACAATAGAGGGGTGAAAAGTGTGATGCTTTTGGTGGATAATGGAGTGGAAGATCTACCTCTTCCTGAAGGAGTCAAACACATTGATCTTATGGTCAAAGATGTATGTACATCAAGAACTGACATAAAAAGCGCTCTTTAACGAGAACTTGAAACAGATGTTTCATTTTCGTCTTATTATTATTATTAAAAAAGGATTATTAAAAATTAATAAATAATAAAAATAATTAATTAAAATAAAATAAAATAAATTAATAAATAATAAATAATTAAAAATTAAAAACGGATTATTAAAATTATCAACAAAAATTAATTGATCATGACTAGTTTGGACCTTTCATGAACCTGACAAAACCATGACAAAATATGATAAACCAAACCATGACCACACTTTTTCATGAAAAGTTTTGCGTAATTCATTTAATTTCATTTCATTTCATTTCGCGATCGTTTCTTTTCTTTTCAAAACAACGATTAATCCACAACTTATTTTTAGGCCAAAATTCCCGAAGATTATCACACCTTATATCTGTGCAAAGTATTCAAGCTTCCCGACTGGGGGAAAGCCCATCTAATCAAGGCAAGCTAATCAATTAAGTTTTAAGACTTGTATACAATATTTCTGTTGAAAACCTCTCAAATTTATATAAATATATATTTTAATATTTTTATTTTATATAATTACTTACGATTTTGTTGCATACGTTTTGCTTTTAGCACGAACCTATCTTTCAAGAAAACACTAAAGCTTTCCTGCATCACATTGTTGTATATCACTGTCCTATGGATATGAGTGATTACGTAAACGAGCAAGAACCCTGCTTCGCCCATGTATCGATGCACAGCGCGATTTCTTGCAGGCTGGGCGGTGGGAGGTGACGTAAGTAAATTAATTTTAAAATTAAAGTGCTTTGGTTATCAACGAAAACTGTAATAGTTTGGCTGTGCCTGTTATGGGAGCCACAAAGGTTGGTTGCATAAAGCTTTACTCCTTTGTTTCTTAAAAAACTTTACATTTATCCACTTTACCTGAAAGTAAATCAATAGAGCAGACGGTTTACACTCTACAGTAAAGGCGTTCTAATGAAGTATTGCTATATTCATTTCTAGCGGAAATCTAAGCGGAGACAAACTCTTAGGTTGCTCGCGATTGTTCTAAGTTCTAAGACATAGTGTTATCAGTTGAACTTTTACTATATTTGTACTTAGTTATTACTTACTTATTACTCGTATTGTCTTTTCGTTTAGGGAGTGTCCTATCCGGAAGACATGGGATACCCACTTATGGAGGAAGGTGACAGTCCCTATATTCTCATGGAACTTCATTACGACAACTCCGCTTATCAGAAAAGTAAGTTTCATAGAAAATTTAAGTAAACAGTTTTTCATTGTTACAACTAGAGACTAGTTGACTAGTTGGTGTGGACTAAGCGAAAGAATGATAACAACTGGAAAGTAATCATAACAGTACTTATTGTTTGCTTCAAATGTATGCTAGTTTGTTTTAGATATAGCCCTAGACAATTCAGGTCTGAGGCTACACTTCTCTCCCACACTCCGACCTATTGATGTTTCCACCATGGTCTTTGGGATGGGAGTCAGTCCTGAAAATATCCTAATTCCACCTGGCCAGAAAAAGTTCACACTGCGGTCATTCTGCGATTCTTCGTGCACACAGGTTTGGCATTTTTCCACTTGGCGTTGACCTTGTTTAGGTAGAGCTACCCAGACAACGCATTAAAATCTTCCTGCTGCTAGAAGTAATACAAGATTCCTCTACTCATTCTAATTCTTTCTGATTATATGAGTTCTAATCAGCCGTAGCGAGGGTGTAGCTGTAGCGATCGTTACGAATCGATAGAAGATGCTTCAATTCAATCCAATGAAATTACAGCGCTCGTGCAAATGGAAATATTGACCCTCTTATCATAACGCTATTATTAAGCTAAGTAGTTGCACAGCTGCGGATGTAGAATCTATAATTCCTGACCGTTGCAAATTCTTTACCTTAAGTTTATTTTCTTTCAGGCAATTCCGCCAGAGGGTATCAATATTTTGACTGGATTCCTGCATGAACACTTAACAGGTATAATTACGTCTATCTTAAGCCATAACATCGAGTAAAGCGTTTTGAGCCGGACTGATTTGACGGGTAATAAATTTCTGCAAGTCTTCATTTTTATCACACAGATTTAATTAAATTTTGATTGGTTTTGGGTATATCTGTTTTTGAGATCACAGATCGCAAAACGTGAAATAAGATTAAAAGTAATTCTGTAAATTGATGGTTCACAGCAACCAAGCATGTTTACATGTGGACATTGGTTTTATCGTGTTTTTTGTTTTAGATTAGTGTTCTATGTTTTAGGAGTTGGCGTCCGTCTTCGTCACATTCGAGATGGGAAAGAACTAGAACCAATTTTTGAAGACAATCATTACGATTTCAATTATCAGGTTCGTATGCAATCGTTCTATTTAGATTTTATATTCAACAATGACAAAGAGTAAATTCAGAAACAGAAATTGTGTTTTTATGCTTTGCAATCGCCTGTGTATGTTGTTCTAGTATTAATTTTACTTGTATGCTTTACGAGTTTTACGTAAATAAATTATTCGTTCAATTTGATTCTATAGGATGCTCGATATACAAGTCATCCAGTGAAAATACTGCAGGTAAAAGTGATGCTTTATAGTAATTTGGTAGTAGCAAACTTTTGTCAACTTCATCTTGTACAAAGCTATTGTCTTGAAATGTCTACAAAAACGCAATATACAGTAGTTGACCCTTGTTAAATCTGTTTTCAGAAGGATACCATAATACTGGAGTGTGATTATGATACAAGTCACCTGACTGAACCTGTCATGGTAACACTTTTGGTTACTATTGTTATTCCTTGTACAAAAGGACTGTTGACAAATTCAAATTCAAATTGCTATGTCAAAATATTGGGAATGGGAGCTAGTCAACACTTTAGAACTGGAAGGACCAGTTTAAATGATCGCTCCATCTGAAAGCTACATATTTATAACTTTGCCCCCCCCCTTTCTTGGGACAGGCACATGCCGCATCAAAGTTTTGCTTCTAGCATCTCTTTGTCGTAGTTCGAATTCTTGGTATAGCCAGCATTCCCATAAAACAACTTCACTGTGACTGGGCCTACAACCTATTAGGAATGGGAGTTAGTCAACACTTTAGAACTGGAAGAACATGTTTTACTAAGGCCACAACTGAAAGCAACTAGCTAGTGCCAAAAGTGCTAGATGCAATCTCTTAGCTCATACCAAGAGTACATAATATATAAAAGTGTGACAGCTGGTAGGTTCTCCGTTATCACCTCCAGGTACATGCTGTGCACGCTAACGGCTGACCACCCCCACAAACGTGTATGTTCACTTCAAAGGAATTCGAACGCTATCTTTGCGTTCTAAAGCTCGAAGCAGACACAAACTAGACGCACGCAGGGCGCAGGCGTTGTGTTTTCGAGCTTTAACACGTAAAGATACGGCGAGTGAGCGTACAAGAACTTGTACTGGGTACACGATTGTGGGGATGGTCAGCCGTTAGCGTGCAGAGCATGTGTTTGCAGCTGATAGCAGAGAACCTGCCAGTTGTCATACTATGTACTATGTTGTCATATTATGTACTCTTTGTCATACAAAGTTCCAACTGCGCTATTCCTTTTTCTAACACGAAACTCTTCCTGGTCTTGGTAAACTTAATTTAATTTCACCGTTCGCAACAAGTTTAAAATTCGTTTATTAAGTTGCTCAGGGACAGGGGCTGGCAGTATAGTAGCGGAACATTCACTCCGTAAACTGCGTAGTTCAGTCCTGATATCAATCTTTCACGAGTAATGTTCTAGTTTGAATAATGTAATCTAATAATAATAATAATAATGATAATAATAATAATAATACTAATAATAATAATAATAATAATAATAATAATAATAATAATAATAATAATAATAATAATAATAATAATAATAATTTATGGTTACGGTTACGTATTATACTTATAGGGAGGATTCAGTACCAAAAACGAGATGTGTTTTGTATTTGCGGATTACTATCCCAAGATAAGGACTATGTCTATCTGCTCAGGTGGTCCGCAGGATACTGTCTACGCGAAACTCCTGGGAGTTGACATTGTTGATAGGTAAATAGCCGGATTAAATGGGCCTGCCACCAATCGATAGAGAATTAATTGCTCTACACTTCATGATTTAGCATTGAAGGGTCTCCGATGCACCCAGGAAAAGTTACAAGCCGTCAAAGTCGGACAAAGTACGAAATTTTGCTAAATTTTCATTGCAAAAATCCAATAAATTTATTTCTAGCTGCAAGACTTGATTCAGAGACGGGATCAACTATACGTTATTTTAATGCGCATAACCTCCGGCATCACCTGGTGGAACGACTTTTCTGCCGACGAACTACAGCCGGCTCTGGATTTGCTTGAATGCAGCGCTCGAACAGGGCTTGAAATCATCAAAATTTCCATAGCCGGCGGAATGCCATAGAAACTATATTTTTCAAGCAGGTGTCGAAATATTCTCCCAAAATAGGGTGGACGTGCTAAAGATAAAAGGATCAAATGCCCAGATTGCCAATCGGCAACTGTACCCTATCCCAAAATATAAAATGCCAAAAATCAGCACTTGTGCCAGTTGGCAGCCGCGGGAATAAAAGGGTTTAAATACAGATTTATAAGTATTGGCTTTGTAATTTTTCCTGGTACAACACACGACTATAAAACATCTTTTGGAATGGAACTGCATTTTATTCAAGATTTTAGAGGTATGACAGACAGTGTATTAGAAATGGTTGGATAAAGACTGAATTAATGAAGTCAATTGTTGAAGTTAATTGGATTAGCTGTTTTTTGTTTTTTAGAAACGAAGAAGGAAAGGCACTGGTAGAATTTCCAGTTGGTTCCGGGCAAAATATCAGTTTCAAGGAGACGGTCCTAAATCACTTCGACTGGCAGCTCAATGACGCTGCATCCGATACAGAGGGTCAACTGAGAACCAGACTTGGGGAAGAATGGCAGCAGGAATTAAATCGTGGAGACTATTACCAGTTCTGTACTCCGGGTGGCTTCCGCTCAAATCGCGAAGTGATTTTTAGTAGTTTCTAATTTAGCAGTTTGAGGTTTTGACAGGTATCCTTTTATGTGGTGTTTTGTCAAACGCAGTAGCTTTCTCATTTTTGGTGTTGGAAAGAGCTCTAAGCATTATTACCTACTCATTTTGATTTATTGCATTTTTTGTCCAGGGTTGAAATGAGCACTCACTTTAAAACCTGAAACTGACATATATACAATTTTAGGTCCAACGAAATTGGAACGCCTTAACTCTACGCAAAGTCAACCATCTTCATTTTGTACGAAAACAGATTTTGAGCGTTCCAGCTGTCCCATGAAATTTCTGCAGTCGAAATTCTGTCCAAAAAACCGTTCCACTATTTTACGACTAAATAATAGGTATAAACAATATTCCTTTTGGAAAAATGAAGTTTCGTAATTTGGAACTTTCAATTTTAGGACGATAAGAAAGAAGAAGCAGAAGAAGATGACCATCAGAAGAGTTATACACGATTTGTGCATTCCCTGCAATTCCCCCGCCCTAGGACACCTTTTGTGCGTAGTGACATATGCGTAGTAAAGCCTGAAGAAACAAACAGTAAGAAATAATTTGCGTAAGTCTGTCTACAATAAGTAATTCACAAAACAAGAGCAAATCGTTATCCAGTTTTATTTTGGCTTTCATAAGAGGTCCTCAGTAACTGTGGTCCTCATAAGAGGTCCTCATCGGTATGTACGGTGCAACTGCGTGGTATGTAGATGTATAGTAAAAGGACTTCAACTAAGTGCTAGTGGACCAAGGAGAAGCTCAACAAATTAGTTAGTATACCTTTGATACTTAGTTGTACTTTTGAAAGAGGACATAGGGCACTGACTGTGGAAGCTTTGACGTAAGGATGTTCGTTAGCGTTTGTGAGGACATATAACACGTTAGTACTAAAAGCAGCTAGTTTACTAGACAGTCGTAATTATGAGTATTATACATTAGTACTGGATCAAAGACCAACAAAACATTTCGGATCAGGTTAGACTACATTCTTCAACAAAGGATTAATCAGCACCCGTCAGGTTTGAAAGTAAAGTATTGGTGACTGGGTTGTTTGAACCACGGCCTTCACTGTCCTGTCGTAACGCTAATGCAAGGCTAGGGTAGTTACCACATGAGCTAATGATTATATTGGTTATTATATTTCCGTTATAGAGAATCGAGTCGACTATTTTGTAGATGTTAATAAAGACACATCTACCACAACCACTACTTCTACTGCAACTACTTCAACTGCTCCACGACCAACAGAATCAACTGCCAGAAGATTTGCATATGATGATACTAACAAAGGAACAACTACTCTTACCAGGACAGCTTTTCACTGTGTACAAATTAGTAGTATCTTAAGCCTTCTGTTAAAGTCACTGCTCTGAATTCAGGATACACGCACGTTTACGGAAATACTACAGTTATTCTTACAGCAAAATGTAGTAATAAAATGTGCCATTAAAAATTCCCAATTACAAAATATACTTAGATTCAACTCATAAAAAGTGCGGCAGATTCTTCAGTGGTACAAACCGACGTGAGAATTTTTCAAAGCGGTAGAGTTTACAAGGTGTAGCAGGTTACAGAAACTGTTCGTGTAGAATAAGTAAAGTCCAAGCAAACGAACAATTATGTATTCTTAGCTTTGCCTGTTGAGTAGTAATAATAATAGTAGTAACATGTTGGCCCCAAAATGGGCAATATTTCTTCTTAGACCTGTACAAATTTCTGTTGGAATCGTAAGAACCGTCTTTAATTTACTCCAAGTTTTCCTAGTTGTTTGTTTATATTACTTTGCGGAATCCTAAACAGCGAGACTACTAAGTTTGTCACTTTTTCAGCATTCGCTAGCTGACAGTTGATCAGCACAGCTTATCTACTAAACCATTAAAGTAGACTGGGACAAATTATTTATCCGTTTTAATGTCAAGTCGATTCAACAAATTCAAAGCTTATTCTTATGAACTTTGCAATGAACTATACATTGGATTAGTTATAAGTGCTGACTACAACTTTCCATTTCTAATATTTCAAACTTTTTCAATAGGATAAGAAATATCTCTTTAACGCAATAATGATCCCTAATATTGTAATTTGACTTATTCTGCGACAGCTGTTTAAGAAAAATACTTTTCCAGTTCAGTTCAGTTTAGTGGACCTGAGTATTGCTCGCGCCAAAGTGAGCACGCGAGCTCCCAGCTAAAAATGTGCAATCGGTTGGATTACTGACAGTTGACAACTACAAGAATACTGCAAATTCCGTTCCCTAAATTGCATAAATTGACTGTTGCAAAATAGCGTCCTATACTATGTTGTGTTGAAGATAGGGCTTCAACTTGGTAAAACAGAGAAATGACATACTAAACATAGACAAATATCATTTTATACATTCCTGCTCCAGCAGGAATAAAAAGTAATATTTTTCGGTACGTCTCACTCCAGCTTGTCTTACACCGGGTAGGAGTAGTGCCTGTTGTAGTAGTGCGGGTAAGAATAGTGCCGTTTTTAACAATTTTTCCGTGGCATTTCGAAGGATGAAAGGATGAACGCATCTCGGCGGATCCATCCGAAGGCGGTCGCCCCTTGACTCTGGGTAAATTACTGACGGGAGAGAGGTCGGCGGTAAATAGCGCCAGTTGGCACCAGGTCCTCTTTTTATGGAAATGGTCTGCCGGACCATGTTTCTGAAAGTGAGTACATACAACTTACAGCCACACAATAAATACGAGTGCAACTATAATAAAGGTTAAGTTTTTGATGCTACATATTACATTCACTGAAGATTTACCAAAGACTGATACGCGATCCTGGTTTATTCCACTTATGCCTAGTGGAATTCTTCCTACTCAAAGTGGAGATCTGAACTACTATCATTTGGAAAAACCGAAAAGTGGAATTGTGCCTACTCCAAATCTCAAAAGTGGAATTATGCAAGATTGTTGCAATTGTTACAAAATTGTTGTAAAAGTTAATTGGAACCTTAAGCATTACGTTTTCATGTTTTCATTTTCACGTGCAAGCTCGTAGAATTGCCTAATTTCGCTGATGGATGTTCTAGTGGCAGTGACATTCAATTTCTCTTTTAAAAGTTTAAAATCATCTGTTTTGTCAAGCTGTTTCTTGTTTACTGCATCGTCGAACTGCAGTATGTCTTCTTGGGATATAGGAAATAGGTATCCGAGGGGTGTGTTTTGGTAAAGTAATCTTTGTTGAGGATGGGTTGATGACGCGACCAGCTGGGACATCCTTTGTGCCATAGACTGCCCTGGCAGCAGAGACCCCATGGCGAGTCCAAAGGAAAGGTTCTGATTCGAAAAGGTAGTAAACACTATCGTTTCCGCCAGAATCTTGCAATTTTGGAAAAATCATTTTTCCTGCTGCGCCTCAGCGCAGCAGGTGTCTTAGGTTTGCTCGGCCCGAGCCCTCACAGGCAATTTGCTTGACAAATATACTCTTCACCGTAAATGCGTGTAAACAATGGTTTAAGATAGGGCTAGTATGATTTGTGTGTGAAATCTTGTCTTTCATTCCAAAGGACTTCTGTTTCCGATTTACATACATATTACGCATATATGTATGGGATTACTTTCAATTCCAAAATCGGAAATTCTCTGTTCTAATTGATGACTCATCATTACAGTTGAACTTTTGTCATTAATATCTCAGCTCAGCCAAGATGTCTCAAATATGATAAAACTTACAGGTTAAACTTATACTTAAATTAAGCTGATAAACTTGTGCTAACATACATACAAATGCTGAATAGTTTAAACTTTATTTTCGATATAAAGGTGAATTCCTCAATCTTTATAAAAATTTTTTAAACAATGTTTTGCACGTGTATTTCCTGTAGTAAGCAATTAAGAGCTCTCTTATAAAAATAATTAACTGCGCAGCAGGTTTACAATTACTTAAGTGTCCGTCCAGCGGAAACAGTACCTTTTGCACAAAATACTGCTTGTTTCAGAGTATGGCTGTAAAGTCACTTTATCGGCCGTAACCAATTCACCACTGATGGAACCGTTTCCTGTGTTCTGCATGCGGACAGAATTACCATCTGGACAGTAAACTTTCCCAGTCCCAAAGTCTATGATTAGGCGATTTTTCATTAAGTAGTCACGATTCAATAGGAAATCCTGTTGAAGTCCGTCAATAATCCAAATTTCGTGAGATTTAGTGAAATTCCCATAGCCGCAGAAAAAGTGTTCTTTACAGGTTGAAAAGTAAATTCACCTGGACGATCAAGGTTCTCCCACTTTGATAAGCTAATGACAGTTTTAGAACACCCAGAGTCTACCACCGCTTTTACTTTACACATACTAATAATAACTATCAACAGTACACTGCATGGGGCCACGCTCCTTGAACCCAATGCTTGGCCCATACCATTGGGTTTTAGCGGTTTAAAGAAAAACTTTTGTCAGATGAGCACTGTCGAGCCAAATGGCCTTTACCCCCGTAGTTGTAGCAAACAATAGATTGACAATATCTTGGAAATCTCTTTCACTGCTTGAACTGGCTTGTTGCTGGCGGTAATGTCGACGATCTTTGTAGTTCGGCCTTTCATCAGTACGACAGCGAAAGGATGGTGACTTTAGACGCTTCTTTTCAAATTCTTTGCGCCGATCGCCACAATTACTGCCGCCATTGCGAGAGGGACCAAAGTGTTGATCTTTGTCTTTGTTGCCAAAGAAAGTAGATTGTCGACTTTCTCACTCATTGCTAAAATTTCTTTATTTTGTTGTGTCTCAGCAGTTGTCTCTGACAAGCTTTTGAAATTAACCGTATTATTTCCAAAAATCTTTTCAAATTGACGTGCGCTATCCAAATATCGGTAAGGGTTTGGGCAGGGGGATCTTTAGCTTGAATCTGTGGTAACGTGTGATCTGTTCTTCTATTATATATGTTCTTAGTTAGAATTAATTAGTAACTTTGAGGATATCGTGATCTTTACGAGTTTATCTTGTCGAAGAGTAGGCATAATTCTACTAGGCATAAAAGGAGTAGGCACAATTCCACTTTTGAGATTTTATCTGTCTGTTCGTCGAGATGTTCGTTCGAGATTTTATCTGTCTGTTCTTTATATGTCTGTTCCAAAATTCATTTCCGTTCTTCTTGTTCAGTACATTTAAATTCTGAACATTTGAAGCTTCAGATTTTAAATTCTGAACATTTAAACAATTTATTTGAGCCTTTAATCCTGCTTTCAGAATTCACTACAAATGTTGCTGTCATACGCTCTTCTAGAAAATAACAATTGAATGATAAGCGAACCTTAATTGAATGCCACACTTTGTTCAGAAAGCAAAGGAAATGTAGACCCATTCGAAGTTCTTTCTTTTCCGTACAAGAGCTAGTTATCCCTTGGCCGCGTAGCCATAGCCTCCTTCAGAAATCTCATGGCCACACCGATTTCCAAACAAGCAAAAAAGCAGAGATTGCAGTATATGCACCTGCAGCAATTCTGATATTGCGTACGAGTGCGCTACTAGTAAACTCAATGGTTAAACCAAAGATTGCTGGAGTTACAACAGGTGGGTGACTGGCTGGCACCTCATAGTTGTTTTTAGTCGAGGCCATTCAAGCGAAAAAGCAGAAGGCAAATTTTCAATCATCGACACTATTGAAATGCTCGAGTTTTAAAATTTATAGGTATGGTTGCGGTAGACTCGAAAATGACTGTTAGGTTCCGGACGTGCCGTTTTGGCTTTGGCAATTGGAATTACTGCTCTTCTGTAAAAGCATGGCAAAAATCGTATAGTATTAGCACAATACTTAAAGTATTTCTTTTAAAATTTCATTTCAATTCCACAAAATATCTGTCTATACCGCCGATCAAGCAAATTTTTTCAGGCTGCTTGGGCCGCTGGTCAACGGTTAGCAGCTACTAACACTAACACTAACCCAACACCAAGCATAACTAACATTGTTTTATTATTGTCAATGATGCAAAAGAAAAATTTCAGTCATTTCTTATTGCTTATGAGAAACACAATTGACATAAATTATGTACAATTCTAAAGACATAAAAAGCAGTTAAAACACCAGTATATCTATGTCAACAGACTAACTGCTTCTCTAGGTTGTACAGCAACAGTTTCAACCTTCGAATCTCCTGTCAGGACAGGATCCAGTGATTTCTTCTTCGCCCACTTTGCACAGATCCACAGTTTCAGTCGATAAAAGGCGAAGATGAACATGAACGGAATAAAGGTGAACATTAAGCAGATTGTCGGCATTACAATGACAATGTCCGAGTCAGGATGGGCTAAAGCTGTGTCAATAATCACTACGGCCAGACCCGCGTTCTGTATACCGGTTTCTATGGCAACCGTACGTACGTCAGCAGACGGAAATCGTAACAAACAGGACAATAGGTAGGCAATACCGAAGCCTGCCCAAGGCAAGAGTAGACCCGACAGTACCCGTCGTAGGGTAAATAGGGAGAAAATGTACTGCTTTAGTAGAGATCCTGCAATGGCAATAAAAGCGGCAAACGTTAGTGATGTAATCTTGATGATTTTGGCAATTGCGGCTCGCCAGGTTGGCTTCCGTCGCCCGACCACAATTCCGGCGCTGAGCGGAATTATCAGGAGCGCTAGACCCGCGACAATGTTGACGAATGGAATCCTGATCTTGGTATTCCTGGCCACCACTTCTTGGCCAACAGTGAGCAACCATAAAGGGAGAAAGCCTAAACGCGAAAAAGTCAAGATTTAAATTTAGTATTTACGTTAGTATGCCTCGCTAAGGGCTTCGAAGTCGCGTACAAGTGGGATGACAAGAGACTGTGGCATGACAGATACATCAATTTAAAGCCTTTACCTGTAGGTGTTTATTACTGCATAAATTACAGTGGCAAGCTAAGCAACGAGCGAGACACGGCGATTGGACCCTTTGGTAAAGCTTATTTCGACTGTCATTTGCTTCAAACTTTAACTGGCTCTAACTTTCTCATACTGCTTTATAGAGACTTGGTGCAAGAAGATAAAATGTTCAGGACATCGAGAGCTTCAATTTGATATAAAATGTGGCTATATTTGAAAAATTTGAAAATTTGATATTTTTTGCTCATAGGTGGCCGCCATGCTATCGTAGTAGTCACCAGAGGAAAACATAGGCTATTGGCATGAAACTTCACATAACCGTAGGTTTTATCCCAGTCTATTAGCATGCCAAAGTTTATTGAGATACCTTAAGATTTGACTGTCTTATGAAGCAGCAAACATGAAATTTTTGAAAAATGACGATTTTTGAGGAAAAATGCAACTTCGCTACCAAAACTGCGAGCCACTGATAAGGCCAAATAGGGATTGATTATATGCAAAATAAAGCTCTAACAATGTACTGTGCTAATATCTAAACGCGAAGTTTCTACACCAAAGGGTTAGTTCAGGACAAGACAAAACGTCCACTGACCTACACATTTGTAGAGCGATTTTGAGCAAAAATCGACTTCTCCGGACTTTGAAAATTCGTATAAAATCAGCGACCCTACGGAAAATAACCTCGTATAGATATTAGCACTTTACCTAGTCCAAATTAGGTTTATAGCGAGTGGTAGCCGATTTACTCTTACACAGCGCTCAAACTTTTGGTAGCAGAAAAATTTTCCTAACTTTTTCATTTTCCTATGTTTAACACATGTCGGGGTCACCTTTGGAGGGCTATTGTGAATGATAGGAAAAGTTTTGCAACAAACACACTTGTCTTGTTTTGCGGACCCATGGGGACTACAAAATATGTGAAAATGAGAAAAATCGGAGATGGTCGAAAAATCGCGATCCCCCCCTTAAAGGGGGTTCTTTCAGAAATTCGACCCTCACCAATTTCGCTAAAATTGTGCATATGATACTACCAAGAAGTTATAATGATAAGAGTGTGAAGCACACAGGCTCTCTGTTATCAGCTGGAAAACCTTGTGCTCCGCACGCTAATGCCCTACCCCCCTCACAAATGGGTAACTGGTGTCCTCCACAAATCAGACCCCAGTCCACCACCCCCCAATAATCATACGATAGTGCATCAGGCAAAGTAAGATTTCACTAGGGTCTGATTTGTGGGGGGGTGTCAAATCTACTAGGGTCTGATTTGTGAAGGGTCACCAGGTACCTATTCGTGGGGGGATAGGGAGTCATTCAATGTTTTCATGCCCATTTATTGCTAGTGTGCACAATGTAAATATTGCCAGCAATATTGCTGTCAATCGGCAATTTCAACTAGAAGAGTGAGAAAGCTCTGTGCCAATTAAACACGGAAATAGCGCGGCGTAAAGATTGCCGCTGGACTAAACGGCTAAATTTCCAGCTTATTGCCGGCGATCTTTGTAACGCAGTGTGAACGGGTGCGTGCATTGCTGGGAAAATTGTCATTATACCTCTAAATTGCTGGCAAGTAGATTGCCTGCGGATTGCCTAGTGTGAACAGGACTTTATATTTTCGCTTCTGCCAACGATAACTTACTCAAATCAAAACTGTTCGACACGTTCACTTTGTAGCTGAACACATACCTAAAACTTGTCGAAGAGCTTTTTTCCAAATTCGTTTTCAATGTAGTAATAACTGTAGTAATCGTTTGAGTGTGACCAAAAGACCATGAAATTGAAAAATCACGAAGATACTATTTTCGACCGATAATTTGAAGCTGCTACAAAATGGACGTTTGTGCCAAAAAGAAAAGTTGTTCAGAATTGAAAAACTATTGATTGATGTAGATATTACAATAGTGCATTTCGAAAATTTTGAAAAAATGTTACATTTTGACTAATTTGCGGTTGTCTCACAGAAACGAAAGTTTTAAATATTATATTTAAGCTAGAATGAGCTTTAGCTTTAGCTAGAATTTAAGCTAGAATGAGCAAAAGAATCAATCGAACAGTATTGATTGAGTAAAGTTCCCGGAAGCGAAAAATCTGAAGTTCCGATTTTGGGCCATTTCGATGGGAATTGGAAATTTTGAATACGGCAACCTTTTATTCCTGTATGACATCGCCTCCAATTTCAATGGATTGGGAACCCATTGGGCACAATTTTAGCGACATCGGGGAGGGCCGAATTTTTGACCCAAGTAGCCCCCTTTAATTTACTTAATTTAACTAAATTCTAAATTAATTACCTAACGCGGCAACTGTTGAAGTAACGGTAAGGGCAACGGAAAGATCGATATTTCCGTCCAACAAGACTGTCCAAAAATTGGACTGTGCTCCAGCAGGACTTGTCCCAACTGCAAAAAGACCGAGCTTGATGTAATCGGATTCAGTCAGAAACGTGTAGCATAGTCCGAGAGAAACCTGAAACATTGAAAAGTGTAAGCAAAGAAATTGCTGCCAACATAGGACGGATCAGTTTTTGCCTTAAAACAGTTAAATGCAATTACAACAAAAAAATTTCACCATTTGAAAAGAACTGATTTTTGGACGGGGCGAATTGTAGCCCAGTCGAAAGCCAAAATCCCTGTCCCTCTACAAATGTTAGCGCTACTGATCGAAAATGGCAGGAAGGACAAGACGTCCCAGACGACAACAATTAGTGATCACTTTGGTAATTTTGAGTTTTGATTCAAAATACATGCAAGGGCAAACGACAATAAAATGATTATCGAGCCAAGCAGCAAGACTAAATTTCGGGCTTACCAAACTTCCAAACTCAAATTTCAAATGCCAAGTTCCAAATTTCCTAATTGGTCGAAAATATCTTCCAACAACAACCTCCCCCCCCCATCTTGAAAATATTTTCAACACCCCTGCCCCACCTGTTTTTAGTGCATACTATATATATATATATATATATATCGATATCTCATGTGGATAAACTAAAATTAACTAATTAAAATCCGCAAAACTTTTGTACCAGTGGCATCACGACGAACTGACAGAAGACTCCCAAAGCGGGTCCAACCGGCTTTCGTATATGACTCCACAAAACGTCAAGTCGAATCTGTGAACCCATGAAAAAGTTCGTCACTGCAATAAATATAGCAATCACTATGGTGAAGGAGATCTCGTAGCTATTGGAGATACGTAATACTGCCACCTCCAATTTTGATTCCACTGGACAGTTACCATTTGGAAGGGCCACCCTAACATTAGCCCGGCCCACACGGTTGCCAAAAATGCTAAAATTCGCAATCACATCACCATAAATTGCAGAAGTTACGTTATCAATTCGTAAAACGACGCTGTCACTGGATTGCAGCTGAAAGTTAGCGAAATCCGCATAATCAGTTGAGTTCTCAAACAACCCACAACTAATCTCAACGAAACCTGGATGTTCCTGATATTCGTAAATGGTTACGTCCGGTGGATAGAAGCGGAAACTGCAATTTGTTGGACACAGACATGTTGCAGTTGCCAACAATTTGAGAAAAACTAGTAATAGTAAAAGCAACGCTCGTTGTCGGCAACACTGCATTTCCCTGTAACTTAACAGAAACAGACTTGCATTTAACACTGTGAAAGAAGTTGCTTTATATAACTGTTTAACATTTGATTAGCACCAGAGTAAAACAACCGGTTTTCAGCACGAACTTCGAAACAGAATTGGACAAATCTTTATTGGTGTGCCAAATGGGGGTGTGAAATCTTAATAAAAGGGGTTGAAAACAAAATCTTTACATGTAGATTAGTCTTTGAGGATTCTTGTGAATAAGTAGAGAAGAATAGACAAGAATTCTAAGAATGTTAGAATATTAGAAAATGTGAAACTTTTTATCAAAAATTCCAAAACATATTCTAGTATTTTAAAGAAATGTGCTGAAATATATTAATGTGTTGAATTGATTATTATGACTACAAAAGTCACTGATATTGAATTTCTGATGGATTAAGCATCAAAAAATTTAAAAAGCCGTAAACTGCTACATTTCAGAAACATGAGAGCTACATAATCTTAATTTTCTTTCTTTCTATTTGGCCAGCTCTTTCATTTCGTCAGATTTGTTAAGAAATTACGTCAACTGCAGACATCAATTTATTCGTCATGTTCTATTGCTATTATTGCTCTGAATTTGTTTATTAACAAGTATAATGATTATCACAGTTTTAGCTGTCTGAATTGGTTATGTAATTGCTCGCCTTCAAAAAATTTGTTATATAAGAGTTATTAATTTGCTAGCAGTTACTGAATTATCGTCAGTTTCAGACGGTTATTATACGCCTTCGTCGAAATAGTTTTATCGTTAAAATTAAGGAATTTGTCTGAATTGCTGATTGCATTTTGATCCGACAGCAGTTTCGTACCATTTTGATAACCGGTAATCCAGGTTTTGCAAAAACTGCCAAAAACTCCAGCGGTTTTTCGAGAAATCAAAGAAGAGCAAAATCATCGGCTGGGTGAACAAGAGTTATATTCTCAGTTGAATTTTATTGATAATTTGAATATAAACACGTATAAATGTATGCAATTTACCACTGTTATTAGTTTAATATACTGATCATTTCGGCCTAGAGGATCATTGTTGTGGGTTATGGGCATGATGTGAATGCGTATCACACATCACGCATAAATCACGCAGTGAATCCGGACCTCCATTGAACGATCTATATTTGTCATAGAAGTTAGGAGTTTTTTAACACTGAGGGTTGATCGAATTAATGTCAAAATCTTCTTTTATCTGTTGTTACTCGTCCGTGTATCAAGTGGCCATCTGATATTTGAGTTCCCCAAAAAAATCAAAACCCAAACTAAATGTCTTGATTTTTATTTTTATTTCAGCAATAAAACAAATAAACAAGCTGGACAGCTTTGATTTTTTATATTTTCCAGTTTCAAAATCAAATATCAAGCTGTACTCTGATTTTCTGGTACTTCTGAGCTCTTATTGGCTGTTTTAAATGCACGTGATTGAGCTAAGTTTTAGTGCTGCATGCTGATTGGCTCAGATTTATGGAGAAAATAGCAGAAACAAGGGCCAGTCTAGAAACGCAGACCCAACAAGGATTAGTCTTAAAAATTGAAGCGGAAAATTAGTTTAAGTTTGTAAAATCAAAATAAAATATATACGAAAGCCTAATCCCAAAGCTTTAAATATTTTATAAAATGACTTTAAGTATGTGAATGCACAAATATTTGATAATCTAATGAATTCTTTATTGTAAATTTTTAAAGTTGACAGTGAGGTTTAGCGAAGCACTTGTCTGCACATTTCAGATCAAAAATATACGCATAATTTTAGATTGCGTTCCAGTTATTGGGGATCTAGTTTTACCTCGTTAACACTTTTCTGGGCCTGTTTTGATTATTAAATTATTATCCAACAACCTTTTCATGGGCAACCATTTTCCAGGAAAAATATTAAAACTGAACAATCTAACTCTGAGCTCTGTTTGCAAAGCTCCTGGAAACAGAGATTCCGGAGGGTCTGAGGTCTTTAATTGTTCAAAAGGTTGCATCCAGAACTGAGTAGCTTAAAGGACACGCGGATCTAGCGCGTTAGGCTTCAATCAAAACTTTGTAGTCTATACCTGAAAACTTTCAGTCTAAATTTGTGAGAAACCAAGAGGACCCGTTCCCCCAGTAATTTATTTTTAAAAATTTGCCAGCTATACGTTATAATGCGCTTGATGTGTCTGATGGAATAGACAATCAGCATAGTCATGGTCAGTAGGTATAAAACAGCGGTCCGGTTAAACGATGGTGCCATCCCAGTTCAAGTCTCGAAGGCACATGATCACCTCCTACTACAAACAGGTATCTTAGCTTCAGGTGTGTCCCCAGCACATGAAAAAACAACTAAACCTAGTGAATTACAACCGAACCGTTTCGACCCCTGCCAAAGGCTCTAATCAGAGGAATTAAGGCTGCCGTTGGGGTTTTTTAATCTTTATCGGAAATAACCATAATATAAAATATAGTTAAATTATCACTACACAAATTATTATAAACATTAATCCTCTTCATCTGATTCTTCCATGGGATCTCCATTGGTAGGGAGGATATGTTCATCTGTTTTCATATTTTTCTCAATAGCAATCTTATATGCCTCCAATGCATCTATTCCTTTATCTTCTACTATTGGATCCTTCTTTTCAATAATTTCCTGTATAATTGAGCCGTCTCCGAAGGCAATCAGTTGTTCAAATCTGTTTAGGAGCAGACTTTGATAGTATGTCTGATGCGTTGTAGGAGATCGGCGTAAGCTACCTACCACGCATCAGACGTTACTTAATATCAATGGTCTGCTTCTAAACAGATTTGAACAACCGATTGCCTTCGGAAACGACCCAAGTCTGAAGGAAATTATTGAAAAGAAGGATACAATAGTAGAAGATTAAGGAATAGATGCAGTGGAGGCATATAAGATTGCTATTGAGAAAAATAGGAAAATAGATGAACATATACTCCCTACCAATGGAGATCGGAAGACTCAGATAAAGAGATTAGTGTTTATAATAGTTTGCGTAGTGATAATTTGACTGTATTTTATATTATGGTTATTTACGACAAAGATTAAAAAACCGTAACGGCAGCCTTAATCCGTCTGATTAAACCCTTTGGCAGGGGTCGAAACGGTTCGATTGTAATTCTCTAGGTTTAGTAGTTTTTTCAGGTGCTGGGTAGGCACCTGAAGCTAAGGTGCCTGTTTGTAATAGGAGGTGATCAGGATAGAGAACTTCCTTTTTTCTTGTTTAGGTTATTTTTACGTTTGCTTCACGTGGTCAGACTGTTTCTACAAAATTAGCTTTCGACTGTGTGACAGGGCACCGTCCATTTATTATATAAAGCTTAAATAAAATTTTGGTTTCTTGCGCATACGCAAAGTCATGACAACAGCCAGCCAATTGTATGCTCTCTGACATCAAACGTTTGCGTAAAGATAGCCTGCCAACCAAACTTCGCCCACCAAAGCGGCATTGCTAATCCAAAAAGCTATTGCTTCACCAATATCAAGATTATCCGCTAGTGGTACTACCATTTTAAACCATTTTATTCAACCTCATTTTAAAAAGGTGAGAACCAAAATCTTTTAACACCCTGAAAACGAAATACAACGAACTGTTTAACTTTTCTAGATTTTAGAGAGCAATATTCAGACAGTCTGAGATTTGGCAATTTCTTCCTGATCACGTTTACTCGCATACATGTACGCTGGTCAAATTTAACTGAACTGGCCCTTGTGGGAGCAAGGTACCCCTTGCGGAAGCGCGTTTTCTTAGGCGTACTTTTGAAAGCGATTTTTAGCGATTTTTGTCGTTTTTAGCGAAAACAGCGAGTTTTTAATCCTGCTGGAGCAGGAATGTATAAAACGAGTGCAGAGTGAGTCATTTCCCCATTCAGAAGCCCTATCTTCAACACAGGGCTAGCTTAGGTAATTTTTTGCTTTCAGATTATGCAAATTAGGTTTAAGCCCTATTTGCAGCGCAAGTGACAGACTTCATGCAGTCTTCGACTGTCACCAATCTAAACGATTGCAGACTTTTGAGCACCAGCGTAGCTTGGGAGCTACAGATGGGTACGTTAGGTGCTTAAGGCACTAACTTGCGCTGAACATGACAAGTTTAGCCATGGCAAGGATAGACCTGCTCTCTTTCTGATATTTATGGAGATCAGCGAGAAAGAATAGTGATTGAAAAGGGAAGTCTAGTGAAATAGTAACGTAAATCTGAATCTTTTGACTTTACACAATTCTTCCAACAAAGACAATTTTTGTAATTGAATAAATAACAGACGTTTTCTGATGGTTTTCAGCAAAAATAGTGATTGTAAATGCAAAATTCTGGCGAAGCCGGAAAAGTTGGAGATTTTAGTGGAAAGCCTATTTTTGGGCAAGTTTCTCAGCCCATGTAGTCAATTTTCTTACCCTTTTGGTAATTTTGATACCTCTTGTCAGCACTTCGCCGAAGGGGGGAATTCCCCCCTCCCCCCTTGTCCACCTATATTTACTCGGAACAAAATAATACTTGAATTTTGGTCATACGTGTATAATACAAAATTTCCTCTTATTATTAGCAAAAAGTCCGCTTACGGCATGAGTTTTGTGCCTTTGCCTGTAGCAGTTTATTTGCAGTAGTCCTAATCGGATGTAGTCGGATGTAGTACATGCAGTCGGATCCTGAAGGGAGGCCTGCCTCATAGAAATTTTGACGGGGCTTGCACGACAACCACAAAGTACAAAGTACATATTTTTCTAACATCGATCCAACCTGCGATCGATTTTTTTAATAAAACCTGCAATATACTATTTTCCACTGACTTTTCCGGGGACACTGTTCGATCAAACTCCTTTGCAAGTTGTGAAAAACCATGTTTATCTGAAAACAAAAATGGTCCAAGCAAGCAGACCAACAAAACACGAAGCTGAGATTGGCTAAAGCTTATGAATGAAAGGGAAATATATATTATCAATTTTGGAAACCTAATATCTTAGCTTATTCTACCCCTTCATGCTGCAATTTCCTCAGGACTAACACTTGAAAATGACCAAGTTTTCATTTTTCCCTGTCATTTACTGAGAGCACCTATATAGAGTTGGGACTGCCACCAATCGATAGAGAATTAATCCATCTATATTTGGAATGAAGTATTGAGGGTCTCCGTCATTGAAGTCAATTGAACTAATATTCGTTACTTCAATTCTTTGATCGATGATCCATCCAAGTTGTTCGATTGTGATTGTGTATATTAGCACTTCCACCCTAAGTCATCAACAGACCGAAAGTAGTAATTGTTATTAATTATAATGTCAACATTAGTTATAATTATTAATCTGTAAATGCTCACTTCCTAGTTTTAATGGTTTCTATCTGCTTCTGCGGCCACCTTTTTGTGTCCCTTATGAACCTAAATTTACTTTACAAATCCTTTAATAGTACCTACTAACAGATAAGGTAAACATCAGTTTAGATCAAATGTGACAAAGCCTAAGCAACAGTCTTCTTAGCCGGATATCCGTTGCTAGAAGAAGTAGGAGGCTGGGGGTATCCGTTGCCAGACGGTCCAGGGGCCGGGGCCGGAGCCGGAGCTGGAGCCCCGTCCTTCCCCGGACAGGAGCAGTATCCTTCGTCCTTACCCGGAATTCCGGGTTTACCAACCTGCCCTGGCTGTCCGTCAATACCGTCAGATCCCGGATTTCCGGGTCTGCCGGGAGCCCCCATCATCCCGGGTGGACCATCACGGAAGGACATACCCGGGTTTCCGGGCGCACCCTGCTCTCCGGGCATTCCATTTCGTCCCTTCGGTCCGACCATACCCGGCATGCCCATTATTCCGACTTCCCCGGGATTTCCGGGTTTTCCTGGCATGCCGTCGCGACCAGGCGTGCCAGGGGTTCCAGGTGTTCCCGGAGTACCCATCTGGCCCACCATGTCCTGACCTGGCATGCCTGGCTGACCAATAGAGCCCATTGGACCTGAAGCAAACAAATTATTTTATTCTTTCACCGTAAAGTATGCCATATATGTAAGACACCGTGTAGAAGTAAACAGTATGCTGATAGTATGCAAAAACGACGGGCCATTTTTCGAGTTGGTATATTGTGGAAAACTGTAACTTAACACTTCAACCGATATGTGATGCAAAGCAATCATTTCGTGTAAAGTTGCTTCTGTAGTGCAGCACTGGCTTGAGAACAGCTACAATTCCTTCAGTTCCCGTTAGTTTAAACACATACCAGGGTTTCCAGGCTTTCCTGGCATTCCCGGTGCACCGGCCGCACAGGTCGGGCATTCGGCAGCCGGCATTGGGGCAGGGCCCATCGTCATCATTCCGCCTTTACCGTCTTGACCCGGATCTCCTGGTTCGCCCATAACGCCCATCATTCCGGGTGGCCCTGGAGGTCCGGCCGGGCAGGACTGTGCGGCAGTCAGTGAGCTATCGCAAGCTGAAACAGTTTAAGCCTGAAAGTTTGAAGCAAAGAAAAAGTTACAGCAGGGAGATAGCGTTAGTGGTAATCAGTTATTTATTCTGTATTGCGGAAAACGTGGAGGAAAAATCCACAATTGTGTATTGTGGTTCGGGGTTAAAGCTGTAAATACTACATTTTAGGCCCTTCTAGCTACTCACAAATTGAACGGGGAATTATATCATGATAATCGTGGTAATCATAGATTTGCAAGCACTACGACCGTCAGCTGCAAGCGGTTGGAAAAAGGTTACCAAGTTATAAGCAGAAGAAGCAAGAAAGTAATATGGCAATGCGTAGGATTTTGCACGGAGAAACCTCAAATTTTCCGGCTTCACCGGAATATTTTCCCAAATTAAGGGGGGGGCTACGAATTTCACTAAAAGTTCGATGTTGGAAAAGCGAGCTAGTCTTTTGCCACATAATAGTATTAGGTTTAGTGTAAAATATTTTAAAGTTTGAAAGAATTCCATGCAGCGTAGCGTCCTGTGGAGCCATCAGAAGTTGGTGTTATCGGTCAAAAGCTCGACATGACACGTACACAAACTTGGCCTCGCCATGGTCGCTATGTGCAAGGCACGGTACCAAAATTTTCAGGAATTAGTTCTGACATATAGTGCTCTGATATCGTGTAAAATAATCTCTAGACCATTGCCTACTTTTCTGTGCGATACGATCAAAGTGCGAAAAATTGGGTGTTGTAGGTCTGTACGGGTATATATCTGTCTTAACTTTGGTATAAATGACGTGATTTCGTTAATCCCTGCGTTCGCAGTGCTGGATTATATTATCGATATTGTCGCTGTTATTTGGTGCCATTTCGAAGATGTGAGCCAATTACTCCAAAGTACAGTGGCAGAATCGGCTGAAACTTTGCACATTACAGGCCAGTGAGTGTACCAAGATGTGCCGAAAGCTATGTCACTAAACCTCGCTCCAATGTTTAGAAATGCTAGATTGATTTCTCAAAGTATGGATGGCGATCGCTCCAAACAGCTCTAAGACAGTTGTAAGCACATACTGGACGAAGGAAGCGTCATATCAAAAAACGGATTTCATATTCGGATTCAGCAGGTCAAATAACCCCTATAAGCACCTTTTCGGCAAAATCGGAGACAAAAAATTTTTTGACCCCATTTTTACTGCGCTTAGCTAGCTTTTCAGGCCTAAAAATAAGGGTTATTTCTTAACAAAAAGTTTGCTAGCACACTAACCAGAAAACCAAAACCCTTGAAACTCACAGACAGTTTGCCCCTATTAGAGCCTAATATTTGGGAAAAAGTTGGGGTAGGCTAGGGGCTGTCAATTTTATTAGATCGAAAACGGCGCACGGTCACATTGCAACTTTTTGCCAAATTTCAAAGTTTGAGCTGTCATAGCTGAAGAAGGAAGCAACGCTCGAAAGCCGGAATACTTTTAATATTTAGCTCTAGTAACAGTTAACATTTATGGCTGAACGTTTCAGAATTGGTCAAACCGTTAATCCACCAGAGCTGAAAAAACCTTTTTGAAAAATCCCATTTTTCTAACTAAAATTTGTACTTTGGCGTCCTGCCAAAAACGGTGTATATGAGATATATTGTTGCCCACCCTAAACTTTTTTAATTTGATATGTTGGCTAACGTTGGGGGGAAAAGTAGGTCTCTCCGACGATGTCGTGCCAACCCGTTCGTAGCCCCCCCCTAATTACTTTCTCAATAATCTCCACCACAATTCTGAAATTTTTCAAACATTGACAGTTATTTCAAATTTTTAAAAAATTACAAGTTTTGGCATTGCTTTTGCAACAAATTACGTTAATGATATAATTGAAAAAAGAAATGACACTATAGCACATCCGACCCAAAAAATCGGGCCGGCGGTGGTAATCGTACCCACAATCTTTGGTGGCCTAGGCCAATGCTCCACAGTTTGAGCCATCCAGGCACAGACGTTCGTTCTCAAATTGTATATCGAAATGTTGCTCATAGTACAGACTCCATGGAACATTCACGTCCAAGGGACACAGCTCAAAACTTTCCTGTGACAAGCCCCCCCCCTCCAGGCTGCGACCCCATGTTGTATGATGATAATACTCTAACTTATACAATTGGATTTTGTTAAACTTTTTCCTCACCACACATGGAGTCCATGGATCCATATTGCCGTTTTTGTCTGAGAATATCAGCAGGCCCGTTCGGTACTGTATACAGGATCATCATATCTTTCCAGATTAGATCTGTTTGAAGCTACAAAAAACAATGGCAAACAGAAATCAAAGTTAGGTATATTAGACTGTGTAAGCAGTTTTCTCGTTAGGACTCTTGATAACTCAACAGATAGTTCTGCTAAAAGGAGCATGTTGTGGCATAGCGGCGATATGAAATTATGATATACTGAGAAAGAAGAATTATTAGTCGACCCTTTGAGATAATCATGTAAAAATTAGCATAATTAGAGTTCAGACTGCAAAGCTCAAAATTCCAATTTCTTTCCTATTTATTTAACTTAATTTAATTTAATTTATTCACTTTATTTGTTTATATAATTATTATATAATTATTTTATTTACTGAAGAACAAAAGACCACAACTGACAAAAACGTCGATTACAGATTTTTGTATAATATTTTTGCTTCTGCTTGATACAGGTGTCCGTCCTGACACTGTCACCGTCCGAAATTACGAAATTACGTTTTTACCTTTATTCATAACTTTTATGCCATTAGAATGCACAACTAGTCTATAAATTTTCTAAGATTATAGTTTATAAATTTATTTTAACATAAAGATTCATGGTCAAACTAAGGTCTGAAACGTTTACGGGGAGATCAAAAGTGTCCGTCAGCTTCCCTATTGAAATTTTGATTGGAAAATATAAATTATGAAATTATGAAGTTTAGGTTAGTTTACAGAACATACTTTAAAGGCATCAATTTCTTTTCTGACTTCGGATCGCAATGATCTGGCTTCATTGTAGAGCAGCGGTATTCCAAGAATGCAACAAAATACCACAAAAGCGCTCAAGCTGGCCACGGCAATCGTTATCACTTTGGGCTCCATGATTAGGCCGAGGGCTAAATTTTACTACCTATTTTTGCAAAATAAAGTAAACGTTTTGCGTAATTTTGCACCGAGTTGACACTAAGTTACACTGAGACTGCCGTCTTTGATACTAGTAGCCTGATTTTACAAAAATTTTAGGTCATCTTCAACTGTTAAACTACTTGCACTGTACTACAAAAGGGCATCTGAATTACTGTACATCATTGTTTTAAAAACACCGATTTACGCAGGACTCTCATATGCGATGAATTCTGAAATAATTAAAAAATAGGGCTATCTGTTTAGAAGAATTTATTCCATTGAAACATCCCGTTTTTTTCAAGTCATTAGGAGTTGATACATTTCAGAAAAAATTATCATGAATATTTTATTTGTATGCTAGAAATTAGAAATTAAAGATTCAAGATTAGTAAGCTGCTAATCTTGCCTTCTTATCATTATTAGGGTTGGGTGACCATAATACGCTGACGTTCCTCAACTTGGTAGGCAGGAGTATTCAACAGACACCTAGAATTCCGAAATGTCCTGCCTATTTGCTTGGGAGTAGTGTTGTTCACCAGCTCAATTTTTGCAATCTGGCTCAACTATTGGACTTCCATGGACAGTTTAAGTTTATAAAACGTATCACGAGCCCGCCGGCTCAGTTCACTCAGACCTGGGCGACTGACTACAAGCATGAACAGGGCCGGTGAACAACACTAGTGATGATCAAAGACGACTGGTTTTGAAAAGGGCTACGTTTAGGAGAAAGCACGAGAACAGCACCAAATGAATAGAATCTGATTATGAATGAGAAAGAAGTAGAAAGTGAAACCACCAAACGTGGACCTCCTGAAATGTTCCTCGCTCCAAACCGAGACCACTTTTTGTGACCAATCTTTTTGTACTAAGACTAAGACTACAAAATCCCAGACCCCCAATCAAATTGGGAAGGCTTTCTGCTGGCAGAAGTGTACCCAAGTATAATCAGAAACACGAAAAAACGTCATTCACCACAGAGGGGAAAAATTTTGACCTGCGGTGGAACTCGAACTCACGACATGCACTGGGCACTGGGCCGCTCTACCAGCTGAACCGCTGAGGCACAGTCGCAACGAGAGCTTTCATAACCTACTCAAAGTCTAGTTTGCGACTGAACGAATCTGAAGAATGAGAGTTTATCTTTAAAGAGGATCCTAATAGCCAAATCCTACCAAATACTACTTGAACAAACAAAATTTAATCAACGAATTTTAAAGAATCAGGTTAGCCAAGCAAACTGTTTGCATCGTTCAGTTGCGTGGTTGTTTCCGGTTGCTTCACTGTACAAGAGCAATGAGGTAGAGTACTACAGTTACATCTGTCCATGATCTCAATAATCCGTGTTTCCAGTACAGTCTCCTTGTACCAGAAGTACAGCTGGATCATACAGAAGATTACTACACAGGTAATGATGACAGCGTTGATTGGATGCTGATACAGTAGTCTTCTGAATACAGTACTGTTCGGCCGTTCGGCCACCAGCGAGTCCTGATTTAGACCAAAAGCCAGTTGTCGAGTGATGGACATCGGATAGGTGGCTGGTCGATCTTCCCAGTCACGGCTTTTGAAACTGACCAGGCCATGCTGAAACAAGAGAGTACAGTCACAATCAGACATGTGCAGGAGAGGAAGTATGGGGGGGGTGTGATCCGGCCGTCGAATGCCGCCGGAAAACCGGATTTCTCCGGTTTTATCCCAAAAAACCGGAAAACCCCGGATTCTGGTGGGTGAGGGACCCCTGGCTCTAGAGGAGGGTGCGGTCCACGTCAGGGGCACCCAAGCACATGATTGATCACAGTGAATCTGTTTAGGGGTCAAAATGATGAATATTCTAGGTTTAGGATGGACTTCAGGAATAACACTATTAAAATCGTATACCGCTCACACAGGTAGCTATCTCGGAAAGGTGGCAAATGGTGGCAGCGGCACCTGAGACAGTCACCAACATTTCTATAACCATCGGATTTTGATTTTAATAATTTTAATTTATGACAGACTGTTTGTGTATAAAACTAACTTGGGTCTCTTGCGCTTTCCCACCTACCCTAACTTTTGATTTTTTGACCAATAACTTTGAAATTTGGTGTGGGTGCATACTAGAGGCTGATGAATTCAAAAATTCAAAAATTTTAAAGTTTTTAAAAAATTTTTAAAAATTTTATATTTTAGTTTGGTAAGGAAGGACCAAGGGAAACCAAAAAATTTTTTGAAAAAAATTTTGCTGAAAATTTGCATACAGGGGTTTTCTGGGGCGCTGAGCACGAATCTGAAATCCAAGTTATTGGTCAAAAAAATCAAAAGTTAGGGCTGGGGGGGAGCGCAAGAGACCCACTAACTTGTCCATAGGAGATTCCGCTTGCAACTGAGGTTCGGCCGGATCCTGTACGCTTCCCGTTCGCCTGAAATAAAGCAGTTCCAATTATATATTTACGGAATTGTTCCAATTATATTCACATGAAGGACAAAATTTCCAAACAGATCCTATCAGAAATTCCGAGATTTCGGTTCAATCCCTGGGCTGGCATTGTTATCTAAATTCATGAGGATTTTAATCGAGATCGAGAAGAACCTTTGAAAAGAATTAAATGAATAGTTTACACAAGCAATCTAAATAGCTACGTGAGTTAAAATGTAACACAAAATTATATTTTTGCGTCTACTTGTCCACAGAAAACTACAAACCCGAGTTCAGTGAAAAAGGAGAAGTGAATGCAAATATTCCAACTACATAGTGAGTGGGCAAGCGAATATGAAAATGTGTGCTACAATAGAAATCAGAAGTGTGATTCTTGATTATAATTTATTGTCTGACTAATGATGCTCTTAAGGTGCTGGTATCGCTTTGTGTAAATTTGATCCTATAGGCTTTAATTCTTTATGAAAGTGGATGCAACTTTCCAAATATACTATTTCGGTGCTCTTTAACATTCTGGGACCAGTCCCGCATTTTTAGGTGCAAAGATAAGAAATTTTTGGTTTTTGCCATTATTCTCTCAGTAGATAGTCGAGACACCGGATTGGTTGGTATGGCTGGATAGAGGGCACAGAAATGAACATTTTTGCTTTTACAACTTTTGAGCTATCTCTAGTGATTAAGTCAGCATAAGCAAAAAACGACTTTTGGGGTCCAAAAATGGCCGTTTTCGAGACAATCAGTTTTTTCAAAATTACTGCGAAATCATATGGACAATTTTGGTTTATTTATACTCGATCGATACACAGTCTCATTGCACATTTTATCAATGCTTATTAGCCGGAGTTTGTTGCCCTAAGCTAGAGATTTGGCAGAAAAACGATTTTGGCAAAACTGCGATTATTTTGTTTTGAACATCGATTTCTCAGAAACTACCCAATCGATTCGCGTGATTTTTGGCAGGATGAGAATTCGCACTATTGCGGAGGGACATTTTTCTTGGTTTGAGCTAAAACATCTCCAGTTGCGAAAAAACTCAATGCAAAGTTGCGAAATTTCGTGTCACCGCACATTTAGTGGATTTTCTCGACCGTTAAGACCTGCTGAGCCAAATCCAAAAAAATGTCCCTCGGCCCACATGTCCTTTATAGGATAGCACAAGAAAAAATTTCGGCCGATTCCACAGTTTAGAGAAATCGATGTTCAAAGATTTTTGGTCTGTGTTCTGCCTGTAAGACGTTAGTATGTCAGACAATTTTTGCTATTTTTTGCCAATTTTGCTAGTTTCGTACTGTTATGAGAATCTACATATTATAAGCTTTAAAATGATGTATAAAGCTCTTTCCAACTCGCAAAATTGCGAAAGTTATAGCGTTTCAAAATATACCCACAAAAGCACTGCACAAAAGGATACCAGCACCTTAAGGGGGGGGGGCTACTCAAATCGACTTGCCCCGACTTTGTCGACTGGCCTACTTTTTGGTGAAGATACAGAGCATGGGTGTGGTCAAAAAATATCGGGTACTGAGATCTTAGCTACCTTCCAGCCATGTGCAGCTGTCGCGTTTATGTGACCGACCCCCCTTTTTTCACCACTACCAACATAAAAATTTCTACTGATTGCTAGGCCCAGGCTTCAAAGCTGCCATTTGCCAGTATGATTTTGCACATGTGCCCCTATCTGCAGAAAAATACTAGACATCTGTATCTTATCTGCATCTAAAGGAATTACTCTTTAAAGTTGAAGTTTCGGCAAAAATTTAAAAATTTTTGGCTAACGAAAGGAAAATTTTACTACTGGTGCGAGCTATAAGGTTGTTGGCATAGAAGGAGACCCTATCGGAGTACTCTGAAATGGCAAGAAATTCTGCAGCGTGAAAAAATTTTTATGTCAACTTTAATCTTCAAAAATTGCCGAAACCGCCATGTCTGTCCTGTCGGATCCTGTGTAGAGGTTTTCTGCAGCCATAGAAGTCGCAAACCTTCACTAATCGAGCTGAAATCTTTTGTGGGTGAGTTTTCGATCACGCTGAGTTAAATTATCTCAAAAAATCTTAATTTCAAAAAAATTGATTTTTTGATTTCTGGGACGCGACGGCTGCACATTGCTTAAAAAGGCGTTTTTGGCAATTTCTGAAGGTTAAAGTTGACATAAATTTCTTTCACGCGGCAGAATTTTTGCCATTTGTCACAAATGAGTACTCCTATAGGGCCTCTGTATATGCCAAATTACAGCCTCATAGCTCGCACCAGTAATAAAGTTGTCCTTTCCAAATTTTTAGCCAAAAATTTTTAAATTTTTGCAGAAACTTCAACTTTGATGAGTAATGCCCTTAGATGCAGAAAAGATACAGACGTCTAGTATTTTTCTGCAGGTAGGGGCATATGTGCCGAATCATATTAGCAAATGGAAACCTTGAAGCTAGGGTCTTGCAGCCAGCAGAGTTTTTAATAATGTTGGTAGCTGTGAAAAAGGGGGGGTCGGGTACATAAACGCGACGGCTGCACATGGCTGGAAGGCAGCTAAGATCTCAATCTTATTATTTTCTATTATTTTAGATCTAAATTTTATATATATTCTAAATTCTAAATCTATTTATAATAGATATTTTTGACCACACCGATGCTCTATATCCTCGCCAAAAAGTAGGCCAATCGGACAAAGTCGGGGCAAACCTTTAGTAGCCCCCCTTAAGATCGATCGTTTTGCTTCAGGTCATTCCTAGCCTTCTACGCGGCATCCGTGGACATTTTCAATATTTCAGTTTTCAATTTTCAATCTGTTCACACTTTTAAAATTGCACTATAGAAGCTACACTGACTAGTCCTCAAAGCTTGCAAGTTTGAAGTGGGTTAATCTTTTCAGAAATTTTATGTAGAGTTTGACTTTTCCAGAAAAACAACCAACCAACCTTTGGGTCACCCGTCTTGCAAACTTCATAAAAGTTTTCTGCCATATGAAACATTGCCAAAGAGCGAAAATTCACTAACCTACTGTGTAGGTATCGAACTTTAGCATATCTTGGGATAAACAAACTGCTTCATTTAACCCTTTCAACTCAGTGGAGCAGGTAGGCTATTAAGCTTAAAAGGTTATAAGTTTTGACTTCAACCGTCGTATAATAAAGTAATTCTTCTTGGAAAATGAATGGAGCGGAACCGAATTGAAATTATAAAGTGGAGAGAAACAATTATGGCGAAACATATATGACTGAGAGTTTGCATCTCCTGCTTGAGTTTTATATATATATAAAATATATAATATATATAATATATAATATAAATATATATATATACATATATATATATATATAAAATATATAATATATATAATATATAATATAAATATATATATATATCGTTATATAGTAAATAGTGCTGTCTGTTACTACAACTGGCGTTGCGATAATGGCGTCTGATGCTTATACCTTAATAGGCACTTTTGATGGCCAGACTGAAAGTTGGAGCTCTTCCCAAGAGAGGCTGGAGCGTGCCCTCTTGGTGAGGCAGGTGGAAGATGATGGGGTAAAGGTGGCATACTTATTTGCGACTGTGGGTGCGGAAACGTATGACATTTTGAAGTCATTGGTTGCCCCTATGCTACTTCGGAAAAAGGCATTTCATAAACTGTGCCATTTCTTACAAAGACAGCTCCCCAGCCGACGAAATTAATAGAACGCTATAAATTTCATACTACCACACAGGAACAAGGTGAAAGACTGATGGACTATGCTGCTCGTCTTCGAAAATGGCAGCAGGCAAAGTGTGGTTTTGCGGCGGATGTATTAGCCGAAATGCTCAGGGACCGGTTTGTAGTGGGTATCTCAGATTCTGGGATTCAAAGAAAGCTGACATTCGAAAATGCGGTAAAAATACTAGAGACGTCTCAATGAGAGGCAGCTACGATTCAAAGAACTCTCCATCAGAAGAATTCGATCGCTGCTGCTGCCACTGTCATTCAGAAAGTCGTCCCGCGACCGCGGAGCGAACCTGAATTCCACTGCAGATGCGGCAGGAAAGGTCATATGCCCCGTGAATGTCCTGCAGCCACCGCAACCTGTTACAACTGTGGCCGAACAGGTCACTATGCCAGGCAGTGCCGGAATCCCAAGAGAACCGCAAGAAGTAAGCCTCAGAAAGCGCCTCTCAACGCTGTAAATTGGAAGACTAACGTTGAAGAAATACCGGGATCTGGTGAATCAGAGGAAAACGACGGCTGCTGGGCAGTTTATCAGCTGAGAGGAAATGCTGAACCGTCTCCGCCATGGAGAGCTCGGTTTGAGATCAACGGTACCTGGACCTGGATGGAAGTGGATACCGGAGCCGGCGTATTGGTAATGGATAAAGAACTTTGGAAAGAAATAGGTGATTCGTGCTTGCTAAAGCCCACTAGTATGAAATTGACAACATACACTAAGGACAATATATAGAGATTTATGTGGGAAAATGTCTTCACTGTCAGTAGACCAGGAATAGCTTACCTAGCGATGGAATCCCCTAGCATCCTGAAAGCAAAGCTTGGCAAAGGATACACGTTGATAAGTGCCGTCCGCTTCACGGAAAATTGTGGCTTCTAGTGGTTGACAGTTATTCCCATTGCTTATAGTCCTGGTGCCTAGTGTTAGTTCCGAATCCAGCATCGCCGTTTTATGGAAGGTATTTGTGCAAACAGGAATGCCTCGAACCTTGGTCAGTGGCAACGGAACAGCTTTTACTATTGCGGAATTCAACAAGTTCTGCCACGGGCATGGAATTCAACATCTCACATCGCTACCGGGCCATCCGCAGTCAAATGGATTGGCTGAGCTCTTTGTTGGAATCTTCAAATCGGCAATTGGAAATTGGCCAAGACCGAGTTTGACAGAATTGTTGGTTGCTGTGTACCAATTTCTGTTTGCGTACAGAACTTCCCCGGATTCAACAAGGAGAATGCCGTCAGAACTGATGTATGGTAGACGGTTGCAAGACAAATATGATATTTGGAAAGCCGCTGGTAAAGACTTTTAAAAGCCAACACAGGAGCATAAACTTAAAGTTGGTGATAAAGTTTGGTTCAAGTGTAAGAGCCAACTCCTGGGAATGGGAAATGGGGAAGGCTGCTATCCGACATCCTTCTACTAGTGGAGAATGTTGAAAATGGCGCGCTTCGACGTTGTCACAAAGATATGGTACGCCGAAGGATCGTAGATGATCCTCCATCTCAACGGGACAACGGTGTCGACAGGTGGGAAATGCCAGAGATCGGGCCGATTGGACGTGCACGAGACAACCGTAACAACGTTTTTGACCAGGTGTTCGTTCCTGCCAGAAGATATCCGCCAAGTAATAGGAAGCCGACAGTACGAGAAAATCCCCTTGAATATGAACGAAACAAATACAAATAGAAAATTTCAAACTAAACCGGGGAGATGAAATATATATGACTTTGAGAGTTTGCATCTCCTGCTTGAGTTGTACATATATATAGTTATATAGTAAATAGAGCTGTCTGATACTACATATGGGTTTTTGAAAAAGGAAGTAAACATGCACGTGTTCAACTTGAAGGAAAAGTAGATTTTAAAGAAAAGAATACTTAAAAAATTTTCGGGAGTGTAGTCGTGTCACATAGAACTATCAGATAAAAAACCTTAACCAAATATGCCTTAACTGCTCCAAACGAGCAACTAACCGGTACATAATCAATAATAAAAAGAATGGTACCAAAATGAATAAGTATATTTCATATTCTGATTGCAATTTTAAACCTTGTTCCTAAGATTCAACTTACAAAAACAAACTGCGTCTGTTTTCGTTTGGACTGGGGTGAGAAGTTCCACTTTGTAGATTTCTTCTTATGAAACTGGAGCTGAGGACTCGTTCTTTCGACCGGCGACTCGACCGTACTCGTAAGGGAAATTCGAAACGGTTGAACGCCGTTATCGGATCGACGATTATCGATGATCGTTCCCGGATCCACCACAACCACCGGGACCGGTTCCCGACTTTTCTTGCGGGCCTTCAGTTTGGCTATGAAAGCGGCCACTACGGCCAAGACAACAAAGTTAAGTGCATGATGAACGTGCATTTCGTCGCTAAGCAGATCTTGCATATCACCTTGATTTTTGTAGTGTAGGACAATTTCCATTTTAGAATTCTAGCTGGACAGAGCTGCCGGGGGCAGTAGAATAATTAAGCCTGAGATCATTTCAACAATATTTCAACAATAATCTAATCCTATGAAATGAGTCCCCTTTTCTGAGATGTCTTCAACTGAACTGAACTGTACGACAAAGTTCCAGTTCAATTTGTCAGAGATGTGAAACAAAGTTTTGTTCTCAGGTTGCTATGACAGTGGCTTCTGAGTACGGTATAGCTATAGCAGTTAGCACCAACCAACAATAACAAGGTATAGCAGCGGTAGAAATGGAATAGTAGTTAGACAGAAGGTTCATCTTCAAACGGAAACTGGCAAATTTAAACAGTTGACAGTTCATTTATGAAGATAACTCAAGTTACCTCAAGACTACTCCCCTCCCGCTAGAACTGCAATTCAGTCCGTAAAAAGATCGACCGGCATAATCTTACTTGAAATTTGAAAACTAAATGCGAAACCTTTAACCCAGTGATTTGATAACCCGGTCGAAAAGTGACTCCAAAAGCCGTTGTTGTTTATCTTCCTGTTGTCAAAGAAAAAATTGGACCTGTGGTGTACAAGAGGTTCAATCCTTCATTGGTTGCGTTGGAGGTTCCTATGAGTGGGGCTGGACCCTAGAGGGTGCAAGGCCTGTGCCAGATGAGTATATAGTCAACACTTAACTAAAGTTATTCCTCTTTCCAGAGATGAACTGCTGAAAGCTATTCAACATCAAAAAAGAGAACTGCTCTAAATTTAAAATGAATGCATTACAGATCAGCTAAAGGAAAAATCTTTGATTTAGAGTTCTGCCTGAAAAAAGGAGGGAAAAACAATCACTTAAAATTGAATGTAATCAGTCAGATAGACAACATCGCTACTCCCAAAGGATTATAGACACAAAACTTTTATGTTACTTCCTCCAAATATTCGGTGGGTGTATGGTATAATTTTTAATACATATTATATGTTTATTTGTTATTCTGCTATACTCATTGTTTATAGCGGAAGTTGCTAATCCAAAAGTTAAGGTCAAAGTATGTTGCCTTAGTAACAGATAATTAGTTTAATACTAGAACTAGATCTAGTAGATACTAGAACGTTATAGTCTTTATTTAGCAACAGCTCTATGCTAAAACGGATCATATTAACGAACCGTTTTTTTAGCATTTGTGCATGTATAACTATGCGATTGATCCACAATACTGCCCCATAAGCGCAGTTGCCTTAGGAACTTCGTTCCCTGGCAGTGCCCCAGTAAAAACAATCAGTCAGATTTTACCTGACATACAGTATCCACTTTATATCACCCGTTCTAACATTTCTCGGAAAATGGTGATTCATATCCTATCACTGTGACGTGAACTGGTGAAATGCATCCCTAACGAAACATCTAACTTTGATTATATCCTGCTTGGTTCCTTTACGTCAAATCTCAGTCAATGACAGTGAGAGAACTTCTTGGATCCAGGGTTTCCTGACGGAAGTGCTGCACACTCTGCCTGTTCCTGCTAGCCATATAAATTGGTAATGTAGATTTATGATCGTATAGATTCCTGCCACAATCACCCCTATACGGAAGTATTCTTCCAGAGTTAAGAACCCTTGGAAATAACGAATAAATCGTTTTAGAGCTGTCACTCAGTGATTATTGGTTGGACAAGAGTCAAAACACAACACTGCGAGGGTACAATCTTATCTTCTCTAAGACACAATCTACCACGGGAGCTCACTTTACGTATAGATAGAAGATTTATCTTATAGGAAAAAGATTTCGTTAGAGTGCCAAGAACCCGGTTCTTATAATGGCCAGCTTTCCATTGTTTTTGGTGGTGGGCTGTCCTAGAAAGATATGTAACTAACTGGTCTTGATTATTTTTGTCCCCTTGTGTCTATCGGTCAATCTGGCACAACAAATAAGTTCTCGGTTGCCGTTTTCCCTGGCTGTGGCGCAACGGATAACGCCCCTGACTGCATCAGGAGACTCCAGGTTCGCCTCCTGGCAGCTTAATGTAGCGGGAATGCCAGCTAAAGAAACAGTGCCAGCCACTACTAGGATTACGCCCACAATGGATAACACGCCTGGCTTGGGGGGAGCCAGTCCTGGGGAAGTCTCGCCAATAGACAATAGATCTATAAGTTCCTACGTGAGGCTACCTAGACTATCCTAACTAGCCCTAGCGGAACGAAGTGTACAAAGAATATTTACTATAGAATATAATATAGGCGCAAGGCCGGTACACTAAGCTAGCACACACGCACAATACTTACACACAGTAAATACGGCCCGCTGGCCAACGTACCTGCAGGAGCGGAGTGGGTTGTAAGCGGGGGGAGCGCAGAGAATAGTTGGGGAGACCCGACTGACCAAAACATTAGAAAAGTAACAACCAACGTGTTGTGGGGAATTTTAGAGAGACCCCCCTAGGTGGGCGGGGCTTGGGAATTCCCCCCCCCCCCCCAACCAATAGGAAGTAAACACCTACCCTCCCAATAGGAAATACCCAATAGTGGGGACGCCCAACACACCCAACCTTTCCTCGACTAACTAGTCTAACACGTGGCGTCAAGCCAGTGACTAGCTAGGCGAAAAGGGCTGCATTGTGCGTACACACATAACATGGATATTTGTAAGGGGATGTAAGATCTCTACATTTCCCAGGGCTCACGGGACGAGCACCCTAGGTATTACATCCCGAGGTACGTGACACCAAAACAATACAAATACAGTAGTGTATAACTGGCAAAGTAGTTATACTGAAATACAAAAACAATATGGTACTCATAGGAAATAACAAATGGAATGCAAATAACAAATACAAAATAGAAAACTAGATAGATAAGGATGACATACAAGTGAAAATACTGATAAAATTAAAGTATCGAATATAATAGCGTACTGCTAAGAGCAAGAAGAAAGTATGGTAATACTTCCGGTAGACTCATGGGAGAGGAGAGATTGAGGTCTCTCCATAGGAATATAATTCATACGGATGTGGTTATTAAGTATAATAGTAATAGAAACTAATAAAGTAATAAGATTGAAGTACCAAGAAAGTAACTTAAAATTTAGAACCACATTACCGTAAGGTAGGTATCCTAAAGGGAGAAAAAGAAAAACCCAAGACCCATAAGTATTTCCATAATAATTTGCAGTAGCCATGAATGAGCTAGATATTGGCATAGACCATAGACACGAGCTAGATATTGGCATAGACCATAGACACGAGCAACTAATTTGGAACCCGTACCAGATCTGACCGTGGATTCATTCCAAATGTGTTTAAAAAGATTCATCCCCAGACGGGGCACACCTGCCAAAATAGTTTCAGATAATGCTCCCAAGCTTTGCCACAAAGGTTTGCAAACTGTTTGGCAGTACTCGCAAGTTGATGAATCTATGCAGAATTTATATATTGCTAATTAAAAGGTATTGAATGGCAGTTCATTCCACAACATGCCCCTTGGATGCGTGGATTCTAGGAGAGATTGATGAAATTTTTAAAAGAAGCCTTCGAAAAATGATTCGCAAAAAATATCTCACCTTCATTCAGGTTTGAACAATAGTAACAGGGATTGAAGCCGTCATGAATTCGCGTCCGCCGACACTGCTTGATAACAACAAACGGCAGCAGAAAGTGTTGACGCCCTCCGATTTTCTAAGTGTAATTTCTCAGACTGGAATGCCAGAATTGTCCGATATCGATGAAGAACATAATGAAAGAAAACCAAGGGTAGATGACTTAATATCAAAGTGGAAGACTGGCCAGAATTTGTTCAATAACTACTGAAATACCTGGCAAAAGGAGGATTATCTTCGGAACTTAAGGGAACAGTCTAAACAACACAACATAAAGGGTCAAGTGGATCTTTTCCCAGGAGACGTCGTCCTAATCAAGGAATCACTCCAGCCTCGCAGACAATGGAAGGTCGGGCGCATTCAAGGTACAGTAACGAGTAGTGATGGAAAAGTCCGTTCTGCTATCATTTTGCCGAAGAACCGTAAATGCATACAACGTACACTACGGTTCCTATATCCCCTGGAAACTTCTACACTGGAGGTACAAGGTGGGATTCCAACGCCAGAAGCTAATGCACCACCATCAACCAACTCAGGGGGCTACCCTAGTGAAGAAAAGACAACAATGTCAACAAGCGGTGAAAGTAGCTCTAAAAGAATGACAAAAGGGAACCTGGTGACAGATCAAAACCGAGTGAAAACCAGAAAGATCCTGAAGCTGCAACTAAAGAGCCTTCGCACAGACGCACACAAGAAAGACGAGCGGTCGCTCAACCCGAAGGTAATTCCAGAAAAGATCAAGAAAAACGTCCTCCTAGAAAGGCGGCCGCCAAAGCAAAGAAGCAGTTTCAAGGCATTTGTCACTGGGAACGTAAAGACAATTGATAATTTAGAAGAAAAGGAAACTTAAAATGCATTGAGATTTGGTTGGACCAACAAGACAATTCATAACGTCTGTCTCCTTAACGAAACAATTCTTTGATCCAGTGCTGGAACTGTTTGATCCAGAAGGAGCAAGCAAAACTATGTATGAGACGAGTCACGAATTGAGTCGCGCATGGCTCGGCTCAAAAATTGACTTTTTTATTGGTTGTCGCCTGGCGAACCAAGTTTTGAGTTAATAGCTCATTTTATAGTCAGTCATTCCAGCTGATAGTCAGTCATTCCAGGGTACTCCATGAGTCATGGAATTGTAGCGGTACCAGAGTGAAACTAACCTAACACAAAAGTACCGTTACCCCGCGAGAGCAACTCAAGCGAGGAGACCGTGGCACAAGTGAATAACACACCAACCGCGCAGGAGGTGGTCCAAGAAGAAACTAAGGACAAGCCCGAACGGGAGGCGTCAGGCACCCTCGTACCCACGAAACCAGGACCTAGAAGAGAGAAGGGAAGAGGGAGGTTCAGCTTTTCACTCACCATTGAAAGTAAAGAATTGGTCCCGCCGGGGATCGAACCACGGCCCTTCTGCTCTAGAGTCAGACATGCTAACCACTACACCACGGGACCATCAGCTGAACTCCCATTGCAGGCTTATCAATCTTTCCTATGTCTGCTTCCCTTACAGAATTTCTAAAGAAAAGCGAAATTTTTAATTAGAATCTCTAATAAAAATACTATGTCTAACTCGCTTAAAGTGTGAAATGGTCCGCTCATCTAACAATAGCAGTGCTGAGAATAAAGTGCCGATTATCCCTGGAAAACACTAAATTTAATTTATCAATTACTTTGCAACATCAGTGTCACCGACGAATAGACTTTCCTGTACGCAGCTTTAAATTGCACCAAGTGGTTGAAAAAATTTTGAATTTTTGCACATGTAGAGATGTTGCTAAGTCGTGAGTTCGTCCGCTCAGTCAAAGCAGGGAAACTTTACTCCAAAATTTCGCGGGTTAGACTACTAATACTCCAAAATTACCCAATGTGGGTTGTCCCAGGCTGTCCAAATTTTTTTAAACTGGGTAAAAGCTTTTGCAGGAGAAACGAGTGTTGCAGGTTTCGGAATGACTGTTGTTCAGAAATTTTTCTTGGAAACATTTATATAATTCCTAAATTACAGGGAAACTAATTGTCTCTATTTAATGCATTCAATTGACAATGTTTTGATAAATTATAACCTTGTGAAAGCGCCGCAGCAATTCCGAAACTTGCAACATTCGTTTTCTCGTTTTTCGTTTTCAACATTAGCCTTTTATCCAGTTTAAAAAATTAGAACTACCCGGGATTACCTGCGTTTTGGAGTAAAGTTTCTACTTTGATGAGCGGACGAAGTCACGACTTCGCAATCCCTACATGTACAAAACCTCAAAAATTTTCAACCATTTGGTAATTTGTATTTGGCTTTTTTGAAATTTCATTGAATTTTAAAGTGTGACTCATAAATTGATCTAATAATTGAAAACTTGGTTCGCTATGCGACTTTTTGACGACCCAATAAATCGAGTAGGGTGTTGATCGGTGCGGCCAATGGCCAGCCAAAACTCGAGCAACGCGTTGGCCATTGGCCGTCATCCGAAAATTTGCCGGACAATTGGCTCCAACGCTATCCATTTAAAATAAAGAAAAACAGCAAAATTCTAGCAATGTTTCGGGATTCGCAGAAACTGTTCCCATCTAGGCTTAGAAAACTACACGTTGGACGCCCATTGTCCGGTCATTAGCTGTTGGCCGTTGGTTGTTCGCCGTTGGCCAAAAAAACGACAACCAAAGTCCGGTCAACGCCCACCACTACCAATAAAGAGGTCAAGAACAAATAAAGAAGCTTTTTAGTCGAACCATGCTTGACTCAAAGCTAAATCTTCGTGACCCATACACAGTTTTGCTTTCTCTTTTCTGGATCAAACAGTCCCAAAACTGGATCAGAGTTGGTTCGCTAAAAAGACACACGTCAATTCATTATATAGTTTGCATATAATTTCATGCATCGTGATGAAAGACAGACGTGTTTTCAAGTGATCTGGATATAAGATTTAAGTTAATATCGAAAATAACAACGAAACCCAAGAAACCTAGGTAAACTACGCTAGTATTGTCATTGAACAGGTTAATTATAACGATGCATACTGCTCCCTTTTCATGTTCAATAATGAATCAGCATTCAAAGCAACATTTTCATTCATAGTTAGTACTCTATATACATTTTAGGCTGGATATCTGTTAGTCTCTTTCTCGTTGCGCCTCAGCGCAGCAGGTCTCTTATGTTTGCTCGGCCCTCCGTTTTGCACGCAGATTCCACGTAGAGCATAGATTTTTAAAATAAATGCATCCATTCTGTGTATGATTTGAGATAGGGGAGGTGTATAATTGGTACATAGAATGCTTAGAAGAGCTGTTTCCACGCTTAAATTTCGTGTATGTGCTAAACCAGTCTTTTTGACTTATTTTCTTAGAAATCCACACCGGAAATGGTCTACCTTAATGTTTGTAGCTTTGATTAATTAACAGTTGACTTATACAACTATTTTGCTTTAGCTTTAATGGAAATATGTACTTACGGCAAATGACGAGAGATCGCAAACAAAATCAGAACTGATAAAGAAAAGCCGGAGCTGCTCAGAGACAAACTGTTGGACGAACTGTCTCTGATCCCTGACGGCGACTTTTCGGCATTTTCTGCTTTTTGTGATAGCGTATCAGTGTAAACTCGCCTTGCTTACGGAAGCGAAAACGGGAAAGATCGGTCAATAAATCTAAACTTTTCCGTAAAACGGCCTCCGAAGCAAGCAACCACAGCTGTGAATAATAACCAGGCAGCTGAAAACAGAGCACTACGTATTCTCTATTACCAGAGCAGGAAGAAGGGACTATCTAAGGCCCTTCAGGATCCGGAAAAAAGTTGCTCCTCTCCCAATAAACGAAATAGAGGCCCATTTTACTACAACCATGGGTAACGCTTTCGAACCGGATCTCAGCAGTGCTCTACAAAACTGCTGTCTGTGATTCCCACTACCCCATCGGATGACCCCTCTGGGGGCAAGGCCCTTCACCTCAGATGAGGTTTGGGGTAAGCTCAAAACCCAGAAACGGTCATCCCCTGGAAAGGATGGAGTTGACTATAACATGTTACAGAAACTTGATCCTGGTGGGAAGTTGCTGGCAGCTATTTATGAGCGTTGCCGGCTCATGAATAAAATACCTGCCAGCTGGAAGGAAGCCAAATCGATTCTCATTTATAAAAAGGAGACGAGGGGGATATTGACATATGGAGGCTACTGAGTATCCAGCCGGCAATATATCGTCTATACTCTTCACTTTGGGCAGGTAGACTCTACAAATGGGCCAAGTCGCACAACCTTCTATCTGAACCGTACCAGAAAGGTTTCGCTCCAATGCAGGGTGTTCCCGAACACATTTTCCTGCTAAAGTCGGCTATAAATCGAGCTAAGCTACCGAAAGTCGACCTCGCCATAGCCTGGCTGGACCTACAGGACGCTTTTGGTTCAGTCCCACATTCCTTAATTATGTACATGCTGGAACGAATGGGACTACCACCTAGCATTCTGGCAATCGTAAGAGACTTCTACGTCGATGCTACTATGGAAATCAAAACAAACTTAGGAGAAACCGCTAAGATCCCTATCAAAAAGAGGCGTCAAACAAGGAGATCCTTGTTCCCCTATTTTATTTAACTTGACTTTGGAACTTATCTTGCGCAAACTCCTAGCGAACAAGTCTAGGGGTTTTAATATAACAGACACTATTAATATCCCTTGCCTTGCTTATGCTGACGACATAGCAATCCTGGCTAACTCGAAAGAAGCTCTCCAGAAGCAACTTGACTCTGCTGGAAAAGTTGCCTCTTGGGCCGGACTAATATTTAAACCGTCAAAATCAGGAACGCTTCTCACTAATGATAGGAAGACCATAGAACATACCTTCACTATTAATGATGACCCAATGCCAATTCTGTCCGAAGGAGAAGCGTACAAATACCTCGGGGTCAAAGAAGGCCTCAACAATGACCAAAGTCCCCGTGATCTCATTGCCCAAACCATAAATGATTGCTTGAAGGTATGCAAGTCGGCGCTTCTCCCGTGGCAGAAGCTAACTGCAATTAAGCATCAGCTTCTGCCAAGACTGTCTTTTGCCCTCGAAAACACTCGATTCGAGACAGTACGGGATCTGACCCAATTTGATTTGGCTATGAGAACGCTGATCAAGCTAAACGTTTTGAATCTGCCAGAAACCGCATCAAACGCGTACCTTTACGGGCCGCTGTCTTATGGCGCATGTGGGATAACTGAAGCTCGCGTCGACCATTCAATCCTACGCATCGCCAGAAGTCTCAGACTACTATGGTCTCCATGTAACACTGTGCGAAGCGTCGCTATGCAACAGTTGCAGGAAGCTGCTTGTGCAACTAAACTAAAAGGCAAAGATGCACTGGCAAGAGGTATCGATCCTACTGCATCTGAAGTTAACATTAGCACACCAACCACTATCTGTGACTATCTCAACTCGCACACGGAACTGACGAAAAAATCAAAAGGACACAGTCAATGGGTGTCCTTACGTCAAGATATCAGCTATATCAACAAATATGTAACCGTCATTGCTACCCCTCTGGACGATAGCTTTGAACTGAAAATACAGATTCCCAACGAAGCGGCCCCTATAAAAGTGGACAGCCGGGGAGTGCAAGGAATAATTAGGACCTTGCGGAGAGGAGTCGGAGCCCATTACGTCCAAATGCTCCGGTCGTCCAAATCCCAAGGGAGAACCCTGATTACAGCACAACCTGGGCAAGACCAAGGTTTCTTCCTCTTTAACGGAAGACACCTTACCACGGACGACTACAACTTTGTCCACAAGGCAAGATTAAACCTCTTTGAGGTTGGCTCACATAAGCGGGCATGGAAAGATAAAATGTGTCGACGGTGCGATGCTTCAATGGAATCATTGGGGCACGTGCTCAATGGATGCGTTCGCTTCTCTGGGCAGATCTATACCACCCGCCACAATAAGATCCAGGACATCGTTGTGGCAGCTGTGCCTCAACTAAATAAGAAGCGTAAGATCCAGGTGAACAGGACAATTAGGGATACGAACGGCATCAACCGACCCGACATTGTTATCCGGGATGAGTCATCAAAACAAATATACATTATGGACGTTTCTGTGGTCAATGCATACATATCCAGAAGCATTCCAACGAGCGAGAGAGGCCAAAATCCGCAAATACAAATCGGAATGTGAGGAGCTCCAGGAAAAGGGATTCACCCCGTTTCTGGATGCTATACTGTATGCTTCTCTTGGCACCTGGGACCCAGCCAACGACTCCATCCTTAGTCTGGCCGGCGTCTCCAAAGCAAAAATTAAAGCACTGGCGGAAAAAGTGCATTGCTGCAGCAATCCATGAGATCCCGTATGGTTTGGAATCATCATCAACATGGCAGGAAAGCGTATCTAGCTCTCCCAAAACAGATGCCAGTTTTCTACCAAAACAAAACGTCTCGCCTAAATCCAAGCTAAGAAGCCCTTTTCCATCAGGAGGGCATCTACAATTGCCTAACCAGCATCCTAGGCCTCTCCACAACGGTAATCATCACCCTAAACCTAGGGACAACAGACGTGATGCTTGCCGTACAGAAGATTGGGCATATCAGCAGCCAGTGCCGTAACAATCCTGCCTGTCTGATATGTGGCAAAGGTGACTGCCCAACAGCCCGGGACAAGAACGTAAGGTGCTTTGGTAGGCCACACTGCGTCAATTGTGGGCAGGCACATCCATCAATTTCCAGAAAAATGCCGCTGGAATCACGACGTCAGGCCTAACAGTCCTCCCACAACGCTGGAAGTCAACCCAACACCCTGCGGTTAAGCCAACGGTGACCTTTTACCGGAGAAATTACCCCAAACCAATTCTGGAAATGATCCCAACCTGCCTACCAGAACAATCAGAGTGAAAGAGCGAACTGCAAAAAATGGACGCTATGAACCTAGAAAACAGAACATTAGTGACGAAGATATAATCAGAAGAATACTAAAATCTCTTAAATTCTCAGAACTTAAAACTTGAACTCAAACTGACCGAATTTACTTTGTGGGGAAAGACAACCCCTTTTTTAACTAGTTAAATTGTCTGTCTGTAACTATATGTGAATAAATTCTTTAAGTGGAGCTAAGCGCCATCGGAAGGTCCTGCGTGATAACATCCAGGGAATCACGAAACCAGCCATTCGACGACTGGCCAGACGAGGTGGCGTTAAGCGTATCTCGGGCCTTATCTACGAGGAGGTTCGAGGGGTTCTGAAACTGTTTCTGGAGAACGTGATTCGGGACGCGGTCACCTACTGTGAACACGCGAAGCGAAAGACCGTCACGGCCATGGACGTCGTCTATGCCCTGAAGCGTCAAGGCAGAACCCTCTATGGTTTCGGGGTTACGCCCCTTCGCAGCTGAATTGAAGCTCCTCAATTTATCTTTATCCTAACTGCCCTTTTAAGACGCATCCACTCTTTAATAGAATCATGTCGAAGGATAGCTTTGTAGATGTGACATTGAATGATGCGAATCTTTTCAGGATTACCCCCCGGGCCCAGATTCGCAAAACTTGACCAAATGAGCTGAAATTTGGTTCGGCATGTTGTCGACCACGTTGAATTTTTCGATTTCGCAGAAGCCGGACTTTTTCGATTAGTAAGGGGGGACCAAGGCGAAACGAAAATTTTTTGTCTTCGATTTTGTTGAAAAGAGTTGTGTTCAGGTGTTTTCGGGGTCGCAGAACTTAGTTTATTTTATTTGGAAAACCAGTGTTAAAAATAGCACCCTGGAAAAGTTGTAATTAAATTAAATTTTAATCGTAACAATATAGTTGGCAGAATATACTGGCACTAACTTTCTGGTTTTATATCCCTAGTGTAATACTGAAACAGTCATCAACACTAATCGGAAAAGCTGCAAACCTGCAGACAAAGTTCAGCAATTATATACAGTCTAAGAGTTCCTGACAAGCTTCCAGACTATTCAGTTGCTTTGCTTCGTTGCGTTGCTCTGATCACCATACTTATGCGTGGTGGAGGTCGCTATCTCCTCCAGAGCTGGAGCTCACCCCCACAGATGGTTCGCTCAACCCCCACTCCCTCCCGCATTCGGAGTTTTCAGGTTTGTTGGGTAAAAATCCAGCATCCTTCAGTCACTAGTTCTCCCTACAACTTTCGCCTACTGCACATGTCTGCTGCAAACTTGTCCATAGCATGCAACTTGTGATTTTATTACAAGTCAATAAAGGAATAATGCCCTTTTGGGGCCTACTTGTTAAACCTTGTGCGAGAAATGGATCGAGTTAATTTTAGCTCCTTAGTTTGACTCGCTGCAAGAAAGGCTTGCAAAAAGATAGCAGCCATCAAAAGATAAGTTTAGAACGGATTACGTTAATTGCAAAGAATAAAACTTGCGTAAGTAAAACGTATAAAACGAAACGTAAAACACGGAAAACTTAAGGTAGTAGGTAGATCTTGTGCTTTCCCCAGCTCCTAACTTTTGATTTTTTGACCAATAACTTTGAAATTTGGTGGGTGGTGGCTACTGGAGGCTGTTGAATTCAAAATGAAAAATTTTAAAATTTTAAAAATTTTTAAAAAAATTTTTTAAATTTTTGTTTGGTAAGGGGGACCAAAAAATTTTTTGAAAAATTGCTGAATTTGAAATCTGTTTTTCGATTCAGCTTTTCGTTAGCTCAGTATAAGCTAAAGTTGTAAGCTTAACATGTAAGCTTACATTGCTAACGAAAAGCTGAATCGAAAAACGGATTTCAGATTCGTGCTCAGCGCCCCAGAAAACCCCTGTATGCATGTTTTCAGCAAAATTTTTTTCAAAAAATTTTTTGGTTCTCCTTGGTCCCCCCTTACCAAACAAAAATTTAAAATTTTTAAAAATTTTTTAAAATTTAAAATTTTTTTCATTTTTGAATTCACCAGCCTCCAGTATGCACCCACACCAAATTTCAAAGTTATTGGTCAAAAAAATCAAAAGTTAGGGCTGGGGGGGGAAAAGCGCAAAAGATCCGTATATAGTACCACTATAGTACCACTACCGGGATTGACCAGATACTGTGAACTAAAAACTTAATGAATCGGCTTGAAATTTAGCACATATACTGCACTGCGGAGACTAGCTTGCTGTTTACACAAGAGGAAATGTATATCTTTAAAGCTTTGAATTTAAATATCTCCTTCAATCCTCCATGAATTCGTTTGGAATTTTTGCATGAACGCTTTTCATACGCTCACACAAGAGGATATGTATTTAAATCTTTGAATTTAAATATCTCCTTCAATCCTCCATGAATTCGTTTGGAATTTTGCATGAACGCTTTTCATACGCTCACACAAGAGGATATGTATTTAAATCTTTGAATTTAAATATCTCCTTCAATCCTCCATGAATTCGTTTGGAATTTTGCATGAACGCTTTTCATACGCTCACACAAGAGGATATGTATTTAAATCTTTGAATTTAAATATTTCCTTCAATCCTCCATGATTTCGTTTGGAATTTTGCAAGAATTGGCTTTTCATACGCTCAGGGTGCTTTTAGTTTTTCGTAAAAGTGCATTTTCGATTTTTTAGCATATTTTGAAATATTGAAAAATCTATGTCTTGCTTAATACTGCGTTTTCCAAAAACAAATAAAAAGGCCTGAGCGAATGCAGATAGAAAACGTATCAGAAAAATTTGTTCAAGTTTGGTTAAATCAGTGACCAGAAAATCAAAAACAGAGAATTTGCAACTTTTTAGTGTTTACTTTGGTTTTAGGAATTCGCTATGCTTTTAATAAGCTGCATGGTGTTTTTCATTAAATAATACTGATTTTTGGTTAAACTGTTCTTACTTTACACTGCGTAGCAAATGGTTAACGTAAATTAGCCATATGTAAATGTAAACACTCTAACTTTTGCTAGAAACCACGTACAG
>JASAND010011984.1:0-48975 GCA_030248195.1 Trissonchulus latispiculum
CAGCTCTTGTCCCCGAGATGTTTCGGTATCCGCATTTGCTTGGTAAGCGAAGAGCCGCCCACTTTTATGCCTGCAGCATGCATTCGCGCCGCCTGCGACTGCGATGTTTGACTCTCCAGAAGGCGATGAAGCTGTATCACCGCCCTCACGTCAACGGTATCACCGACGTTGAGGGGGAGCGATTCCTCTATTTTTACATCCGCCATCACTATGCATTTTCCTTCATGTACCACCACAAGCGTTTCTTGTCATTGCCTGTCCAGCAGTTCCAGGGCCAGTACGTCCGTACAAAGGAACACTTGTACCAGGGCCGAAAGAGCTGGCACTGCAATGCCGAGGACGTCTGCGAGTTGGTGTGGCGAGAAAGCCAGGCGGATGGTTACACCATTAAGCGCGAGACGGATCGACTGATGGCTGCCTACCATCCGTGTCGCCTTCAGATGTGGCAATCTGGGGCCGATCAGTTGACCCAGCGCCTGATCATGTATCACGCCTTGTACAATTCCCCAGAAATGCAGGACGAGCTGGTCGAAACGATCGGTTGCTTGTATGGGAAAGCTTCACAGGATCCATGGTGGGGCATTGGCGCCCGGCTTCGCCAGAACCTGAGGCCGGATGACATCCGTACCTATGGGCGAGAAAATTGGATCTTCGACCCGGATCGATGGGATGGTCGTAACATCCAAGGCTGTCTCTACACGGAAATGGGCTTGTGGTTCATGCAAGCCGGTCCGGATGAGCTTTGGGTTGACCGGTATAACCGACAACCCCTGCCGGACGATGAGATGGAGGCCTATCGCAAGGTCGACCGTCAACGCATCCAGGCAGCAGCTTAGAATTATCGTCAAGGAAAGCCCGCGCCGCCTTTCCATCGCAAGGACGCGCCGGCTGTGTTTCGGAACCAGCCGATCGACCTCGGATCCAATCGTCACGGGATCCATATCATGGGATGCGCGCCTGAAGGCCAGGAGAAAAACGTCTACTCTCCGGCGGCTCAGATCTTGATTTCCGCTCCACTGGAACCCCATCCCCGGGATGACCATCGCCCTGAGGACATTATTCTGGTCGAATACTGAGGGGGCTCTGCCCGATTCGACCCGGCCTTTCCCGGACTTTCTTTCCTTATCAGTGACTGGTCGCACCGAAATTCACTGTTTTGGACCTAACTTCCTGATCCTTCCATCAATGCGACTTTTTTGGATTTGGTCTAGCCATCGTCCCATTCTACCCCAAATGGACCGGCGACGCCGAATTCCAATTCTCGGATGTGACTATTTTCACTTGATCTAATGATCCTGATCCATATATAGATCTTTGTTTTACCTCATATATTTTTGCTATTTGTGTTTTTGCGAAAGTGACGCTTTAATATACGTATGTTATCTTGTTTTGTTTTATCACTAGTGTATCTTTGACTAGTCGAATTCGAACCTGTTGTTTCTTCTGTGTTGTTCTAGTAATTCATATAGTATTTTGAACTTGGAATTCTTCTTGTTGGTTTTGTCGAGCTTTATATATCTCGTATATTCTAGCGTTATGTAAATTTGTAGTTTTGTTAATTAGTACGTATAGTCTCGTTTACTTGAATTTTGTTACAGTCCACGTTTTTGTTCTTTTTTTGCATACTTGTTTGCGTTTTTCTTTGCCAATGTATCATTTTTGCTCATACTTTATGTGCTTTATATATAGCCTTATCTGACTACAGCTACTTATTTTTGTTGTGTATTTTGTCATTCCAATATATACTGCCATTTGTTTTTGCAGGGTCCACCCTATGCAGCTTTGTTTTGTATCCATATCATATTCCAGTTGCCATCATGGCTCTGCCGTGCATAAATTTGTATGAAAATACCAACTTGTCCAATAGGATGGGTTACACCCAAATAGGGCATCACCCTACAGTGTGTCCTTTTATGGTTACTTGTTAGTTATATACGTAACTTGCATCCAGGGTGATCGTGTGATAAGCGCTAACCCTTGGTATGTCAAGTATAAATTTCTTTATATTAATTTTCCTGGCGCTTACTTTATTATACACACACTGTTTGAATTTATTTCCATCAGGAGGGTGAGCCCTATCCCCTTGAGAAATTTCTAGGGTATTTTCATATTCAGTTTCTTCATTTTCTTCTACTAGTGCGGTTTTTTCTATGGTTTCTACCAAATACGTGTATTTTTGTACTGCTTTACGTACGTATGTATTTGTTTTTTCTTCTACTGTTACTAGTGTGCCTAGTATATTTGTTTGTTGTTGTGTACGCATACATTTGCAATAGTTTTTTCAGCGTAAAGTGCTTTTTTTAATTGTTTGTGGGATCGACGCTCACGTACCAAGCGCCGTACGGTCAGTCCTCTCAGGAGTTCGGACGGCGTGCCCTGGGGAGATGTAACGCAAGAGGCTGACTAACGGTCAACCTTTTCGTTATTTCAATTATTACAACATCAATTTAGTTAGCTACTAGTTGGCTTGCCTAGTCAGCAAGCATTCCTCCACGTGTCATGTAGCTCCACCTATAGGATAGGTTTGGATTGGGTGGGGACCCCCCTTGGAGCTACATGATTGGGACACCCCAGCTAGAGGGCGCTTCTCTTGGGAGGGGGTTTCTTCGTCAAACTTCTCCCCCTTTCAGTTTGGGTTTTCCCTTGTACAGTACAGTCGCTATTCTCTCTCTATTCTCTCCCTAATCTCCTGTACAGTTTCTCCCCCTGTACTTCATTCAGTGGGCCTATTATATTGGTACGTTAGTGGGGCTTCGCCCTTTATAAATTGGTGAGTCTGTGTGTGTATACTTGTTTGTCTCTTTTATAACTGTACGTATTTGTTGGGCTTCGCCCCCCTAAAGTCTACTAGTTATAGTCTGTATTTGCTCTCTCCATATTACTTATTGTTGTTACTTATTAAATATCTCCACTAGGTGTGTACTTTTGGTAGGTAATTACTGAGCTCCTAGGTTAGTTTAGTGTTATTTCTGAGGTGAGCGGGTGTCACCCACTCACTAGGGCTATATTTTTTGGCGAGGCTTCCCCGGCCGGCTCCTGCGCGGTTGGTGTGTTATTCATTTGTGCCACGGTCTCCTCGCTTGAGTTGCTCTCGCGGGGTAACGGTACTTTTGTGTTAGGTTAGTTTCACTCTGGTACCGCTACAGATGGTCCCGTGGTGTAGTGGTTAGCATTTCTGACTCCGGAGCAGAAGGGCCGTGGTTCGATGCCCGGCGGGACCGGTTTTTTACTTTTAATGATACTCAATGCTATTCAATGATGTGAGTGGAAAGCTGAACCTCCATAGTGTCACGGTGCAGTTTTCCCCCGGTGTAAAATTTCCCCAGGGAAAAACTACACCGGTGTGGATTTTCTCCCCGGAAAAATTTCACCGGTGTGAAATTTCCGGGGGGAAATTTTGCACCAAAGCCAGAAATAATGCAGTTTCAGTTTATGAATTAAGTTTTGCTCATAAATATAGCAACTAATTATGCTTTGATGGTGGAATATGATTAGCCTGAAACGCTGAAATGCCAAAATAATTACTCATTATAACTCATATACAAAATCAACTTCATTGAAATATGTAATGAATAAAAATTCTTTAAAAGCCAGAAATTTTGAAGGATTATATAATTAAAATTATTGTTATATTCTACTGCTTATTTCGCATTTGATAAAATAAAGAAAAATTTTATGATAAAAGCCAACTCTAATATTTCTTATGCACTAATATTTTATGATTTTATTTCTGAGTAAAAATATATGCATAAATTAAGGCTTGGAAACTTTTATAATGTATAAGATCAAATTAAAACTTATTTTTGTTTATTTCATGGATATATATAATCATATGCAGCAATCAATGCAATGCAAAAGCTAATAAAGCATCATTCAATTAAATAATAATAGCTAATAAAGTTCAATTAAATCATTGCTAATTTCTAATCTTATTAAATAAGTATCTTTCTTAGTAAAATAAAAACACAATGGAAATTTTGGAAATTTTAGTCTCAGAGTTCAACCACAGCTCAATGGTGAAATCTTTCCTTAAGGAAATTTTGAAAGGAAAGTTTACAAAATTCAGGTTGACGTGGAAAATTTAGATAAATTTCAATTAATTGAGATTTCAATTTGCAAACTGAAAATTTTTATTTCAGCTTAATTCAACGAATTTTCTAAAATAAACTAAAAAATAAATTTTAATTGAATTGATTATTATTATTCTTGTTCTACCTTTGCCCTACATACAGATTTGAGCTCGGAGATAAAATCTCCAATATATATTTCAATTTATTTATTTTTGTTTTTACTTAGAAAATTAAAACATAAAATATTAGAAACCTAAGAAAGATTAGAAGTTATTATTTATTTAAATATTTCATCCTTATTAAGGTTTATCAAATGCAAAATAAGCAATTGAATACAATCATGGTTATAATCAATCCTACAAATCTTTTGATTTTTCAAGAAATTTTATTCATTATATAGTTCGATTTAATTTTGTATCTATTGGTACGAAATTTCCCCCCGGAAAATTCACACCGGTGTAATTTTTCCGGGGGGAAATCCACACCGGTGTAATTTTTCCGGGGGGAAAATTTTCAAGGGGGGAAAATCACACCGTGACACATAGGTCCTGGTTTGGTGTGTACGAGGGTGCCTGACGCCTCTCGTACGGGCTTGTCCTCGGTCTCTTCTTGGTCCACCAGCCGCGCTATATGTGGCGAGGCTACCAGGAGGACCCGGATTGGACTCCTGTCTCCGGTCCCCCAGTAGTTGCTTCTGGTTGGTTGGATCTAAAAGAAGTCTGGAACGTGTGTTGGGGCTCAGTATCCCTATGGGTGTACGGATCCCTTGGGCTCAGAATGCCCTGCGCTGGATGCGCTCTCGGTTTGATTCCGAGTTGAGTAAGCCGCGGGACGCGTCTTAATTGAAACCCGCGGGAGATGTAATTGAAGCAGGCATAGAAAAGATTGATAAGCCTGATATGGGAGTTCAGCTGATGGTTAGCTCAGCTGTTCTAGTGGTTAGCATGTCTGACTCCGAAGCAGAAGGGATGGATTTGAAAAATTTGAAAATTTGCAACTTCAAATCTACACAGTGCACTTCAATCAGGTGAAGCTGTATCTTGAAAGGGCTAAAGACAGTGACCTTCAGTCAGTATCCGGAAGACGCTTTAGGAATATAGAAGAAGCTAAAATCTTAATTTGATTGTTTCAGGTGTCGTTAGCCTATGTGAATCCAAGACATCCACTCTATCGTTTCTTTCGACGAGACTTCAAAATCCTAGGAAGATGGTTAACATCTATTGAACACGCATTCTGGTATCTCTGTCTTCGTCAACACTTGTGTATGATTAGTCGGACAGAATTCTAGTCAGACAGAATGCGCCCATTTGCCAGCAACTGTTATCAGTCCCGTGTGGAGGAATGGAAAGGAACGGTTCGAATCGACCGCTCAATGACTGAAATAGTTCAATAGATTCTGAAACAGTATACAAAAACCATCATTCTCAACCTTTTCTCGACAAGCGGAGTTGCCTAATGCCTGCCTGTTTCGCTGGCTTTTAGATTCTGAAACGCTCTATCTGCACGGGAAAAACGGGCTTTGTGTGGGGTTGTCACTTTAGGGAGGCTAAAGCTCGCTCCACTGAAGCCGCTAAACTCCCCAGCAGAAACTTGTTTGGGAAGCTTCTGCGTACGATAATGCTGGAGAGGATGGAAGATTAATTATTCTCCGAAAGAGCTTTTTGATCGATGTCAGCTTGTCCCCAATAAACCATTCGGATTTGTGCTTATTCTGGGAGATAGCCGAAGATGGGCGAAGATGTTTCACAAAGTCGGAGCTGGTGCCATTATCTCAGTGAGTGGTTACTACCCCTCTTCCATCGAGCGTGCTCATCGACACAGTAGAATGGACACATATTGTTTTAACTACGTTGTGTTCGTTTGCGGAATAAATTTAGTTATAAGCGTTGTCGCCTCTTTTGGGAGAACCAATGGAAGGTTTTGAAGAAGGTGATCCAACTGAATCCCCGGCAACGTTTCCTTATCTCGTTTCCTTATCGCACCCGAAGAGTTCGGAAAGTGGCATCGTATATGCAGTATCTAAAGGAAAAATGGGTCCCATTGTCCAGTCACAACCTAAAGGCCGATTCATGCTCCAACGGAGCAACGGAGAAGCGGAGAACGGACGAACGGAGCAACGGAATACCGGAGAAATAGTTCAAAAAGGACAGCATCACCGGTTCGTGCTTACGTAAGTTGTTATCGGAGCAACGGACAAACGGTCAGGATCATTAATCATTAATGGGATCATTAATAAACGGAGAAACGGAGAAAAAATTTATAGTTAGGTGAGATGGTCAGACAAGGGATATTTAACTATGAATAGTAGCGAGACGAATGTAGTTTGCACAGTCTGCCTAGATAGAGGTAGAAATAAGTTTACTCTCTCGTCTCAACTCCATTGTGGTGACGTAAATGTTGTGACCTTATGCTGTGAACACGGCCGGATCTCGATCAACAGGTTTGCTAAACCGAACAGTTTTTTCGATGCATTACATATCATACAAGTCTTTCAGTTTCACATTCAGTCTAAACTACAGGAACATATCACATGGACACTACATTTCCTTCTTCAAAAAACGAAAATAAATAACAGAACACTAGACAGCACATATCAGCCACAGCTCCCCATTGATAAGACTATTCAAGTGCAATTTCTTTCGTCGAGATTAGTGATGTGGATCGGATCGGCAAAATCGATCCGATCCACGATTCGGAGGCCGGATCGCATCGAATCGGATCGGATCGGATCGGATCGGTAGGCCTGCTGGATCGGTCCGGATCGTATCGCTTGGGTCAGGCGGATCGGCGATCCGACTTGATACCCAACATCACATAAAATTAAACCGTACCCGAGGCACCCGAGGCCCTATTTGTGACTGAACTTGACTTTGATCAGTGCACTGTTTGGTACGTACGTTGTTAGTACAATATTTTCCTACTACCAACCACACTTGCTTTTGATTTTGAGTTTCTCCAGCTAAGCATTCAGTAAATAACAACTTAATACACTAGCTTAATACCTTTACCTACTATATAATTTTATTCAATGCATCTGGCATCAAAGCGCAGAAGCAAGACCCGCTGTTACTATGGTGCTATTAAGTAGTAATGAAAAATAAATTGATAAATGAATTAATGCATAACTCTCTGTAATTAATGTTGCTTACTGTTGTCAGAATTGTGGAGTGAAGTTTTGTTTTTGAAATCTGTGACTTTCTTCCAAAACCCGAAGAAGACAAACTCAGTGGTCATACAAAATTTACTTACCGCAATGTTTTTCAAGTTTTTAAGTCAGTTTTCGCTGTAAAAAGCTTCAAATTCAGTTTCCTAGAAAAAATGTGACTTTGATTGGCGATCCAAAAATTGCAATTTAAATTTCGGTGTCTGGAACATCAAGTTAGTAATTTTGTACTCCAAATAGAAATTAATTCTCAAAATCATAGTTTTAACTGAAATGTTTAATTTGTATTATTTTAAATTGGTAATGTTAAATTTGTATTGTGGTAGGCAGGCCGTGATCATCATCCGGCGCACTATTCTGAGTGATTTTACTTCTTTGCTTAATCTATATAATTTTTTACAATTATATACGCTTTCATATTTCGGAATGATAAAATGAAGAAATTTTAGTGAACTAGTGTGTAAGATGTGTTTGACACGCAAAAATCTACCTTAAATCTAGTTCCACTTAGCTTTTTGAAGAAATCATTTCGGATCGCCGGATCGGATCGGATCGATCGATCCAGGACAAATAATTTTGCTGGATCGGATCGACTAAATTTTTAGCTGCCGATCCGATCCGATCCGCATCACTAGTTGAGATCAAAAGTGTCCGCCGATTCCAGCAATGTTTTTGATTTCGTCCGACACGGTTAAAGATTCTATGCTTACATAACTGTGTTTGAAGTTTGAAGATATGTAGCTGCGTTTTCTATTAATGGCAAAGCAATTACTCGCCAGCCGTTAGATTTCCAACCCTAATTTTAAAAGCTCGTAAAATATACCGCTTGGAGTATGATATAAATATAATTATAATAGAAAATATTCAATTAAGGTTTATGCATACTTAAGCAAACCTGCGAATCCTATCATGTTTCGAGAGTTCGACGCGGACGTAATGGTGCGGAAGCTAAGGGCCGTATTCACCAAGTCGTGGTAACTCTACCAGCGGTAGCTGTACCAGTGGTAGGGTTACAGACGGTAAGAAAACCAATTGGTTAACCGAGCGTATTCACAACCAGTTGGTTAAATTACCGGTGGTTAATCAGTGGTTACTTACAGAGACTAAAGACTTAAATTTGCTTAACATGTGTTTTGCAGGTCATTTTCTTTTGTACTAAAACTATTTTTTGAAAATATATTGTTAATGTATATTTTAATCCAACGAAGGCATTTGCTTTAATCTTTTGATTTATTTAAGTACTGATAATAAATCAAGTTCAGGTCATTGTCGTCGTCTGCTTTATCTTCTAAGACGGCAGTAGGGTCCGGGACTACCGGGTCATCAGGTTGCTGATACAAATAAAACATATATATTATGCAATACAGCACAAGCAGTAATAACACGTACTGCATTTTGCACCTCCAGTCGAAGTCCAGTTAAACAGGACCATCTACGTTTTAAAACCCCAAAAGCCTGTAAGGTATCTGTAAGCTGAACAATTCCATCGGGAGAAAATCGGTACTTTGCGCGAATTTTGACAGCATCGAATTTGTCAAATGGACTAGTTAGTGCAGTCTCTAAATACTCGCTGACGAGCAAGCAATCGTCTTCGCGTATTAGTCGAGTAAGCCGATCATATGTGCCATAAATGACTAAAATTTTTAAGCAATGCTTTCGCTGTAGTAGGCTTTTTTAGTAATAGATCTGAATTTGTTGAAAAACCTTCAAACGTTATTAGACAAATTTACTTCCAAAAAATTTTGTATGATATTATAATTTTCACTTGAAATATAAGAAAGTGCTACTACAGCGAAAGCATTGTTTGGACCTTTTGGCAAAAAATTGACAAAAGAACTAACATCTACATCAAGAAATCTACACTGCAAACCACGGCCAAGGCTGGTTAGCAAAATAGCTCTCGGTAAGCTACCAGCGGTATGGTACCACTGGTTAGAAAATTTTGGTGAAATGAGTATCTGTAAAGTAACCAATTGGCTTAACCACTGGTAACCCTTAAAAGCTACCAGAGGTAGGCTACCAGGGCTTGATGAATACGGCCCTAAGCCGACCAATTCGACTAGCGAAACGTAGTAATTCTGTATAACAGAAAATTACGTTTTCAGCCAAAATTTCAGCAGCATATGCGACACCGGCGGTCGCTGGTGTGTCGGCATTCATTGACCGGTTTTTCTCCGACTGTCAAAAACAAGCAAAAATACGGAAAACCCGGCAGTTATCAAGGCGGGTGGTTGCCGCCATCTCAAGGCGTAGGAGTTCGGAAAAACTGTCATCAGCTGGACAGTGGGTGGGCATGTATTTGACACAAACCGACGGTCCACTGTGGTCTATCTGGACAGATACCGTAAGCAACACTAATCCGCAGCTAAAGTTGTATAAAAATTCAGGAAAGCATTTTTGTAGTAGAATATGGATTAATGTTTCTGGTGCACTGGCACTTAAGTTTTTAGTCGTGTAAATGAGAGCAAGACGTGCATTCAAGAAATGATTTAAAAAATTCTGAACACTTTTTTTGCTATAAAATGAAAGGTTATGATAAAGGCATTTATTCCTGACAACATTTTACCAACAGTGAAAAATACACAGCCAGGGCCAGATGCTTAATTTTCTATCATTGTAGATTACACATGCGAGAACTTCTTGAAAGTTGTTTCCTTTGTCGGCGTTTTGGCGGTCTGGTCACCAGCCCTGAAGTGAAAAAAGGATATAGGGTTAGCCTAAAGACCAGCTTGCGCTTTAGATTGACATTAAATTGATTATCAATTAAAATGATTAATATGGTGATAAGCAGAAAACTTTTAATTGACGATTTTAATCTAGGATTAATGAAGGTAATTAAAGAATCAAATCAAATAGTCTTCTACTTATCATCATATTAATTAATCATATTAACTCTATTAAGATTCGTCATATTACTTAATATTAAATTACATACATTAATCATATTAAAATTCTAATTGCTAGGTCCTAGTGTAAACTGTAAGGTAAAAAATGGAAAACTGATTATTAAATTATTCGATAGATCTTCGACTTCAATTACTCGATCGTATTTGCGTAATCGCTAAGGATGCAAACCCCGAGAAATAGGCTTGAAGGATTAAAATTTTAAGACTCTAGTTTATATATATATATATATAATATAATATATATATATATATATATATATATATATATATATATATATATATATATATATATATATATATATATATATAATATAATATATAATGCTGTTGCTTATAGCATAATGAAAAAACTTTTGTAGCATGGGGGGGCTCGACCTCATCATTTCGGGATTTAGCCGTCGTCTGAATTTTCCTTATTGTGCTTCAAAGGGACCGAAACATATTATGTGCGAAATGAACTGGAAATTAGTACCATTACGACTGCTGTCTCAAGTCAGAAGCCACACAAAATGTTTTGGAATTTTGTAATTTTGTAATTAGAAATCTAAAACTGACCTCGAACAAATATATCTCGTTTAAATCCTCCACCGTGACTCAAAATTCTGAAAACATTTAACTGGATTAAATATATAAGATTACAGCGCATTTAAGTTATAACAGAAAACGAAAACGACAGAACTTTAATGTATTAATAAGCATTAAGCAAAAATTAGAATAACAGATAAGTGATACAAACCAAAATTTAAAAGTCACAATTTTTACTGCATAAATTGTTACAGTGTGAATAAATATCAATTCAGAAGTCAATGACAAATTAATTGCTAAATGCCAGATTTTATCAACTAATTAACTGATTGAAATTGTATTTTCATATTTCATCCTTCTTTGGTCATTTTTCTGAAGAAGCCGTCAAAATAGAAATCCGTCAAAACATTATATGAAAAAATTAATATAATTTTTCACATCAAACAATTCGAATTGCCATCAGCAGATACCTGTCACGGCCAGGCTTGAGCAGAATGGAGAAGACAGCAAACACTGGCTTATGGTCCGATATCCAAATTGAAGGGACCGAGTCATAAACTTCACAGGCTATCAAGCCAGGAATTAGCTCTTTGTACAAAATCCTGTCCTAAACCACAAAAGCAAGGGTACATTGCAACAAAAATTCTCCATAGCTCAGTTGGCAAAAATCTGGCTGGTCACACCTAATTCGACGTTTTCTGACCTAGTAGTATATACATGACATTCTTTTAATTTCTTATTATCCAAAATTGCAACGACAACTCTCCACCTACTTGCTACACCACCCAAATATATAATTAGTTATTTATTACTGCAATTGTCTCCACAACTTCTATGTATTTTAGATACCTAAGTTTAAAGGTGCATTCTTAGTCGCGAACGCATAGAGACGCGCGTCCAGCCTGAGGGTGTAACACTGTAACATGCCGTTTTAGCCGTTTAATGTCAGTGGTAACAAATTCATGTTCACGAACGCATGCAGGAACGCACGCATGCTTACATGCGCACGTCGACGCTCGTCTACAAGAGTGTGCTTGCGACAGGAACTATGAATGCACCTTAAGTCACAATTAAAGTAAGAGTGTAAAGTGTTGGCTCCGACGGGAATCGAACAACGGACCTCCCAGACTGCAGTTGCCTAGAATTGCACTGTAACCTCTACACTACGAAGCCAGGAGAGAAGAGCACATAACTAACTTCTATATCATTGGAACTCTCTGTACAATAGCTTATAAATTGAAGTAACGTAACAATAAGCTTACTGTATAGGAGGGTACCCGTTCTTTGCCTGAGGTATCAAACAGATTTGTTCCTTGATCATATTTGTAGGTAGGTTGAAATGTGATTGGTTCCTCCTGGAACTCGTTAAATGCTTTACCTAAACACGTTAATTAAGCAGTTGATTGATTAATGATTGTTTTTCTGGAGTTTCAATACTTTGAGGAAAAGCAACCGATGTCTTAGCACAGAGGAAGAGCGAAAAACGATGTGCAGTTGAAACATCTGACCCTAGTTTTCATATTACTATTGAAAAGAGGGCTTTTGTGTATTCAGTGGGGATCACGAAATAAATTTGACCTTTTCACGGCTCATTGCATTCAATTAAAAGAAGTCCGCTTTCAGGTTCTTGGGTGGCATTAGGCTGCTTTGCGCAAAAGGTCAATCCTGGATTACACAAACTCATTTCAATTATGTCTCCACAGAATACTAACTTAAGGTGCTGGTATCGCTTTGTGTAAAGCTCTTTCCAACTCCCAAAATTGCGATAGTTATGGCGTTTCAAAAAATCACCACAAAAGCACTGCGCAAAAGGATTACCACTAGTGTTGTTTTGATAAATCAAAAATCAAAAATCAAAACTTGAATCAAAACCAATTTTGGGTTTTGATTTTATCAAAAATCAAATCAAAAATCCAAACTCAGACTGCAAAAAATCAAAAATCAAATCAAAAATCAAAACGCGAAGGCAAATTTATCAAAAATCAAACCTAAAAAATCAAAATTTAGTTTTGATTCAACGCTAAAATCAAAACTAGGTTTTGATTCATGGATGAATCAAAACCCAGTTTTGATTCACCGTTAGCGCTGAATCAAAACCTAGTTTTGATTCAGCGGTGTCTACTGTCTAATATATACTTAAATATAATATATTTAAACAGACTTCTTCCGTACCGCTATTTTTATCTCGCCTAAAGGCGAGATAGCTGTTAAGGAAACTGGATCTGAACGAACTACACAGAAACTAGGCTTAAAATCGGTCCTATCTTTAGCACAGGCTTCGTTTCTTATTATGTTTTTACCAGGAGGGGGTTTTGTTGTAATGCTGAACCTCAGGTGCCTGCTGTTTCGCGATATTGTATTCAATGCAATCGCTTTAACTATACATTACTAAAAGTTTTAAATTTTTATGAAAACGGCTTGCGGGGGGCATGGAATAATTTTGTATTCCTATAATGAGAAATATTCACAATAGTCCCCCGCCGGTTGAAAGGACAAACTAACATTGCGTTCAATAATATGCAAATTAGGCTGGAGTGAATGCTGCCAGTTTCAAGAAGCTCTCTGCCAGCAGACTGTTGCTTCGCCTGATTTTGACTGTAGCACACACTCATCTGGTGGATAACTGAAACTTGTATGTGCCTGGAATTTCTATACCATATTGTGTTACTAAGGGCCTTTTCGCGAATGGGTAGAGTAGAGTAGAGTAGAGTAGAGTTAAAATTAACTCTTTTAACCCTTTTCATGAATGCGCATGGTTAAATTTAACTCTGTCCGTTTTTAACTCTTTTAACTCTGCAGGGTTAAAAATCAAAGAGTTAAAAGAGTTAAAACTGGCAGAGTTAAATTTAACTCTGTGCATTCGCGAAAAGAGTTAAAAGAGTTAAAACTGGTAGAGTTAAAATTAACTCTGTGCATTCGCGAAAACAGTTAAAAGAGTTAAAACTGGTAGAATTAAAGTTAACTCTCTGCATATGGGAAGAGTTAAAATAATAATATAATTTTTGCTTACGTAATGGCCAACTTTTCACCATTTGAGATTTTAAAAAACTTCTTTACGTTTGGAAAATTTTAAATAAAATAAAACAGCAAAAGAAGATATTTACTAATGTCATTAACAGACAGTTGTTTACACCTTCAATGTAGCGTCATCCCTAGCGTAATCCCTATTCCCTAGCTTACTAGGTTGATCCGGGCGAATCCCTGTGTAACTTGCAGTTTCTAACCGATTTTGCTGAAATTTAGCATAGAACCATTTCAACGAATTATTGACCAATCTGCAGCAAAGTTTTATAGTTTAAGCTTTAACGGAGTAACCACATGGGTAAAACTGCAATTGAAGGGGAGCCAACCAAAATTTTTTTTTACGATTTTCATGGAAAAGTTGTATATTTTCAGAGTTCGCTGAAAAGTAATCTAAAGACAGTGTTTCGGCCTAGGTTTTCGTTGTTTCTTTGGCCAGCTCGCAATTTAGCCTACAATAAAGTGCTAAGTTGAGCCAAAAACAGGTGTTCGTTTGCTGAGACCACGACAGAGTTCAAAAAACCTCTGTACATGTTTTCAGCAAAATCGGATTCTCTTGGTTTTCCTAAAAAGTTGAACAATTTTGGCCAATTTCAACTAATGATACTAAAACAGATAGGTGCAGCAAAATTAAATAGAAAAATGTTTGTTTATCAATTCAGTAGAGATTTCAAATTTGAATTGAAATGGTTGTTATTAGAATCACAGTTCGGATAACAATTGATCTTGTACTGCATTTCTTATGAGCACAACCAGTTGCTTCGCGTAACATTTGTCTAGATGTCCTTACAAAAAGTCTAAAAATTAAAATTTTTATTTCGCCGAAGGCGAAATATTTGTAATGAGTGAACCCAGCTTTGAACTGAAAGTTTTCAAGGCTCAGCAAAACTGTCTATGCTTAACGTGTAGATCTAGCTGCTCTCTTTTTTAATAAAGGGGGTACCATGGTCGAAACGTAGAATGAACTGAAAAGTTTAGAAGAAAACTAGCTGGGAAAGTAACGCTCACAAATTAAATATAAAATTTTAATTGCTTTTAACGTTAAACTTTTAAGCAGGGGCCCAGAATAAAATACTTTATTACTTACTACAAAATTCATGCATTGCCCCCGCTGTCAAAAAATTGATGTCCAAATAATGCTTGCTGAGCGCAAATTATGCAAATTAGATAATCATGACTTATGGAATCATTTTCAAAATGGCTGCATTCTGGTACCCTACGGTTTTAATGAGAAGCTTAGGAAACGTCAATATCCCGATGTAATGTCCCTGTTATTTATGATGCGACATAATAGTATGATATCTACATGTGTTGACAATTTACTGGTCTTTCCATTTTACCCTCCCCAGGTGACTATTGACTTGACTATTGCTAAAATTTTGTAGTTATATTGCATTTCGACAACGTTATGTTCAATTATAGTTAATATTTTGATTTCGAAAATCATATTTTTAGTTTTGAAAGAGGGGATCCAGGATAACCGAAATATTTTCTAGCCGGTTTTGCTGAGAAAGTTTTAGTTTTTGGTTTCAGAACACGAATCTGAACAAAGTTATGCATTCTGTTGTTTTTAAACATAAGTAAGGCTAAATCTTAAGCTTACAATTTATGCAATATCAAACTAACAAAAACCGAAAAGCGTACTTTACGTGCACGTTCTGAAATCCAGCAAAATCCCAATATTGTATGCATCTGAAAGCGGGGGCGTAAAATATGTTAAAAATTTATCAAAAAACTAATTTCTCGAAATCGATTAATCATTATTAATATTTAATCACTAGGAGCATTAGTTAACGAAGCTACAGTGCCACTGTAGCTACTAGACTGTGCCTCCGTAGCTCAGTCGCCACCGGCAGAGAGTTTGCGTAGTGCACAAAAAGTCGTTGGTTCGAGTTTCAACGCAGGTCCGAATTTTACGGACCTTCGGTGGTATGTACACGACTTTCTGCTTTTTTCAAATTCATACATACTGAAATCTGTGTAGTTCTCACGTTAAGAAACACTGCGCTAAGGCGAAATCTTGCCCCGTTTAGGGGTTACTTGTTTAAAGTTAACAGTAATTTTATGGCAAAATTGCCGCTTTAATTAATCCACTTTTTGAGAAAAAATTGAGCTTTCTGGTTAGTTGTAGTGTCCCGCTGCTCAGCGTCAGCTCTCATACATACTTCAAATTTGCATTTATAGGTGGTGTTAGTTAACATACAAAAATAAACTAGAGCCTATTTATAATTATAATTAATTATTTTAATTTAATTAATTTTATTTAACTATTATTTCTAAAAATGCAGCATGTTTAAAACATCTTGTTCAATCTATTTTCATTTTACTAAGTAGCCTATTTCGTTACTTTAGCGTAAATAATTCAGCAGAATTTTGGCAAATGCTTAGGTAATTTTGAAGAATTTTGAACTATCCAATGAAATTATGTGTTGCACTTTCATTGGCTGGATTATCTTATCATTTTTAAAGCTTTATTACGCGCGCAAAATGTGGCAATAACAATGTAAAGCATAGAAGATTTTAACTCGTTTAACCCGCGTGCTGAGACGCGGGTTAAAATTCAATGTAAAATGTCGTGAGCGAGTTAAAAGAGTTAAATTTAACCCATTCATGAAAAGGGTAGAGTTAAATTTAACTCTGTAGGTTTTTAACTCCACGTGTCATTTACGAAAAGAGTAGAGTTAAAAGAGTTAATTTTTAACTCTTTTCGCGAATTAGCGTAGAGTTAAAAATTTTAACTCTGCTTAACTCGGCGAGTTAATTTTAACTCGTTTAACCCATTTGCGAAACGGATCAAGTTAAATTTAACTCGTTTAACACATTCGCGAAAAGGCCCTAAGTTAAGCAAGGTTAAAGTTTCGAAAACTTAACTAACTAAATTCTGCTACACTTGAACCATGGTTTCTTACTGATTACTGTAGGATTTTCAGCACTAATTGAGTATCATGACTAATTCCTGGTTTGGATAACCGCCAATCAAGATCAAAGATTCAGCAATAGCTTCGAAAGCTGTCACTGCAAGCTTTTCTAGATAAAACATTAGAAGGAGGAAGTACGTAAATTTTGAGATTCAGTTTATTTTGGAGCAAGCAGACTGCTCCTCTGCCCAAAAAGCTATAGTGGGGAGGTCTGAGTTCAAATTCTGGAGCTGGGGTAAACCCTACAAACCCCTCAAGCACACGTATCGTAAACTGTAACACCGATCAAACGGCACGATCAAAAGAGTTCTTAAAAGGTATGCTAATTTAATTTACTATGATTGTAAAAATACTGCTGCGAGATCATGCTCCTTTTAGGAGCCGACTTGTTTATTGATTCTGCCACTGTGTGTGTGCACAAGTCTGCGCTGAGTTGTAATTTTCTCATTTGGTTGACGGTCTTGTCTCAGAGTTGACGAGACGTATTCGTTTCGCATAGATCCTTCATTCCATGATTTTGATGTGGTTTATGCGGTGTCTGCATTCTCGATCCAAGCTGCTGCTGGTCCGTCAATGTTGAGAACCCGCTTTAGTTCTCCAGGCCAAACAAGAGTTGAATAGGATTTTCGCTCAACAGCGTTTACTTTTTAGTGCAGTCCGACGTATTTTTCCTATGCCGCTCAGCATAGTTGCAAAAATTCAAAATATCCAATTTTGTGCAGTAAATTTCTTCTAAAAAATTTCTGAGTGTTCCAAAAAGGAAGTTTACTATGTACATCTTATGGCTGCAGTTGCTGCGCTGTAGTTGCGCTAAAGCATAGGTCAGGTAATAATTTTCAATGTGATAACGTATTGGCTTTGCGTAATTAAAACAAAAATCCAATCTTTTTTAATTTGTTGATATGTATATAACTACTGCATCTTTGGTATACAGAAACATATTCAACGTATTTCTCAAAGTGTGTGACTCTTCGAAAAAACCGTGTTTGTTGTCGGAAAAAGATTTGTTGTGACCTCTGTTACTGCTTCCAGAGTCGATATTTTAAAAAGGAGACATTTCGGAGAGAATTTAGAAGTTTATGTATTTAGAACTGAAACTTGAATACAAAATCAGAAGCTGATTTTAACTTCAGCAATTGTTTTAACAAAGTTTATTTGCTGCTTGTATTGCTTCATATTTATAATAAATTCATTGTGGTTGGAATTTACAATATTTTCAACAAAAACTAATCTGCATCAAAGTCTGACTGTGGCTAAAAAGAGCCACAGCTATTTGATAGAAAGAGTCATAGAATGATATAACCGGTGTCCCACGAATAAATTAATTCTGACTGTAGAAATCAGAAAAATTGCAGTACTTCTTAGAGTTTCTTAAGCAATTTCTAGTAAATCAAATTAGCTTCAGTGTGTCCATTTAAAGGAGAGGAGAAAGTGTCAGAAACATTTTGATAAAGGATAGCTCAACTACAAGAATGAATAAAATGAGTGAATTTCACAAAATCTGTAAAATAATAACATTCCTAATCATTAAACAGCTATATGGTTTGTAGTTTGACTTTGCACAGAAAATTGATTTCGTGCATGCAAACCTGGTTTTCAAAAAATCCAGTACCCGGTCTGAAATTAATTTCTGGGGGTTTGACAATATGGATCCAGATCCAGACCCGGATCCAACTCTGCCTTATCGTCATACTAGGAAAGTATAGGGACAGAGGTGGCAAGTATCTGGCAGTGGCCATACGTTTCACAAAACTGTACTAAAAATCAAAAATCAAAATTATTTGAGTTTTGATTTATCAAAAATAAAATCAAAACTGTAGAAGTTTTGATAAAAAATCAAAAATCAAATCAAAACTCCGCCAGTTTTGATAAAAAAATCAAAAATCAAATCAAAACTGCGGCAGTTTTGATAAAAAATCAAATCAAATATCAAATCAAAACTAAAACATGCGAATCAAAACAACACTAATTACCACCACTTTAAAGCAACTGATGCAACCTTCCTAGTTTTAGCAACTATTAAACACCGCTAAAAATACGAAAAGTCCCTCTTTTCAATCAATACTACTACAATTTATTGAAGTGCTGTCATTTCTGTCAAAGACAGCGATAGCTATTAAAGGATTTAGGGATTAAAACCGTTTCTGCTTGACATTGATTTTATTTCGGCCTTAATTGTCGTTAAGCTCAATTTTGCGAAGACGGCACATGAAATGTAAGGTATATACGGTGCATATATAGCTAACGGCTAGAGCAAACTCGTGTACAGCTGACGGCTTTTGATAAATATGCATTCCGAGAAAAATTACGCAAATCTTCAGCATTAACTCGATATAAACTTTATATCACGTTATCGCTGTAGCATTATTGAAGAATAAGACTTTTCTATTAGCTAACTAAGGGGCTAGCTAATTAGCTAGCTAACTAACTAACTGTATGAGCTACTGTAAGATTTGGAACTCGGTGGGGACATCATTCAAAAATTTCTATGATCCAGAATTGAACTTTTGTGCAAGGTAGTGTAAAGATTTGGCTCCGCCTGGAATCGAGCAACGCACTCCCAAACTGCAGTTACCTAGAATTGCACTGCAACCTCCACACTACGAAGCCAGGAGAGAAGAGCACATAACTTCTGTGTCATTGGTGCTCTCTATACAGTAGCCTATTGTCTCACAAACAACTCAAAACGGACTTGTCTTGACTCAATTGAATGCAATGAGCCGTGAAACAGCTTCATCGCCCACTGCTTTATTAACAAACCTTTGGTTTTAAGAGCCATGGCAGTGAGCATAGAAAATCCAAAAACCCCCCCCCCCCCCGAAAACACACATTGGATGAGCCACTGTTCGGCATAATACGGTAACTATATGGTGAGTGCTACTGAGTACTGAGTATACACATATGTGGGGGACATCTGCCGCCAGCAGAACATGTACTTGCCTGAAGCTGATAACAGAGAGCACGTCAGCTGTCACACTCTTATGTATTATGTACTCTTGCTATTAGCTAAGGTTCATTTTACCATCCTTTCGAACGAGGGCTAATTCATCCCTCGCCAGCACCAGATTGCACAACATCTGGGAATGCTGTTCATCCAGCGGACGCCGAGAGGCCATGATCATTCCCTCGATCACCTGTCGGTCGCCTCGAACTCTGAAACACACACATACATAGGAAACAATTACAGGTATACAAAAGTGTACAACCAAGGAGTTACAAGAAAAAACGAGACGAGACAAGCAAAAATAGTATTGTGAACTATATATTAAATATTGCCAAATTTCAAATTATTCATACACTTAGTTTCAACTCAACAGCTGATTTGTGATAAGTCGAATATTACCCATAAATGATGATTACCCAAAAATCTATTTGACCGCTTTTATTTTTTATAGTTTTTTAAAATTGTATTTGATTTATTGTCATTTACTTCCTTTGCTTTAGTATCATACCGAAAATTTAAATCTCCAACAAATACGACAATGTCGAATCTATCAAGAAAAAATGAGTCAGGATCGGCTTTCTTCAGATCCAATTTTCCACCAGAACTGAAGGTAGCCAGAATCTTGTGATAGTCGTCAATTCGTTCTGAGCTTTTGGTTGCTGTAAAAATATGATAACTAAAAATATTAGAACCATATATAGTGAATGTGCAAATATAAAATAATATCATTAACACATAACATAACATAGCACATAACACATAAAAATATTATTATATAATATAGTACAATGTAATATTGAGAATATGCACAACATAAATTGCAAAATCTTGATTGAGCCAAGCTTTTTGCAGGCAATTTTTACTACGTCAACCTCAACCGACGTCAACCACAGAATTTAAAACAATTTTAATTTCCAGGGGACATATGGGTTTTAGCTGTCTTTATGTGAGAACTTTCATCCAACATTTCTTGTTTCCCAGTTTAAAACTAAATGTCTACCAGAAAGGTGTGCGGATATGAAGAGCATTGAGGTTCCAAAGAGGTAGAAGGAGACAGCGACAGCACCTTTGGTCTTCAGTGAGCTCATGATATTTGTGGATACGACGTCGTTAAGAGGAGCTAAAACAAAAGCTGTGTTGCCTAATTGTGATTCATGGAAGCTCAATTCTCATCCTGATACCAAGAATGTACAATGATAAGAGTATATGCCGCTAGACGTGTCGCCACACGAAGAAAGATAATGCAGTGCTCTGAATCCAATTCAGGAAAAGTCGCCGACCGATATCCAAACGAAATTGTTTAGGTTTTAGGACAACTTTTGGGCAAAAGCCAAAACATCAGTCAGTAATTCCTTTTCCTTAAATGAGCATTGGCACTACGTAATTGAATATATAGCTTACGACTAACAAAACTTACTGGAAAGAAACCAAACGATCTCCCGTCTGACAAAAACGGACAAATGCTGGGATCCCAACCAAACCGAATGATAGAGGACGTGGGATGGACCCAGAACCTTTTGGATACAAACTTCCCATTTAGTCCAGGATCGGTCGGGGTTTCTAAATGGAATTATTCGATCAATTATAAATCATAATAAATAAATTAATTTATACTAAATAATAATAAATTAAATCATAACTATAATAAAGAACAATTATTACACTTCTCCAAAATAACCTAACAGATATCAGAGTGTGACAGACGCTGGAAATTCATCAAAAATTAAATAGCAGCGTTACGTATTTACTGTGATATAGGGCCTTCCTGAATTCCAATAACGTAGATATCTGGCAATGTTTGACACTTGTCGTTGAGCAGCCATTCCTCAATGTTTGTATCTTTTAATCTCTGAAATGTTCACACACAAACACTAACAAGAGATCCAGACCAGAAGGGGATCTATCTACCCTTTTTTAAGGAGACCTACAAAGAAATGAAGACAAGTTGCATACAAGATTATAAGTAGGATAACTGGTTGGTCCAAGTGAACTGACTTTGCCAGCAATATTGAAGGTTCCAGTGAAGACTCGAACTTTGTGGTCGGGGAAGTGTCGCTCCAGTTGTTCCCGGGAAAGCAGGGAGACCCAGTGATTTTCGCCGCTACCTCCCACTAGAAATTTGTTCCTAAAAATAAAAATAAAAGATCTGATCAAAAGTTATTTTGATTCTAACTAGAACGTCAATTACAGAGCAGAGCCGTTTACATACGTAGGCAATCCGACTAAAGATTAAAGATCAATGATTAAAGATAATAATGCAACTGCCAGGCTTTCGGATTCCAGAAAAACTCGGAATTGTTTCGATTTTTTACAGCCAGTTTTGCACAAGCACAATTTTTAGAGATATGGGGGTTTCCTCAACTGTCCAGCCACAAGCACACGTATAAGAGGACAGACCTATTTCTTCGTGCCTGCTCCACAGAAACGGGATAGAGTCCTGGGAGGCTAGACGTGGAGGCGCCAGAGGGCGGCGCTGAGTCTGGATTCAGGGTGTAGCCGGACTGGAGGAGGTGATCGGAGGAAGATAGATCATCCTGGGATGAGGATTCTAGGCTCTTTGAGGAAGAGGAGGGATCGTAGCCGGTGGCGCTGAGATGGTGAACGCTGCTGCTGCCGGACAGATCCAAACTGTTGGAATAGATGATTTCACTGAAAAAACCCAAAATTTTGTAGGAATTTTTTTATTTCTTTATTCACTAAGGATAAAATTTTTATTTTGGTAAATACTGTTTATGCTTTTTCACTGAAAAACCCAAAATTTTAAAGGAATTTTTTATTTCTTTATTCACTAAGGATAAAATTTTTATTTTGGTAAATACTGTTTAGGCTTTTTCATGAGGTTCGATTAAAATTATAAAATTGTTACCACCCCGCCAGCTTTGAACACAGTGTGTAGGCAAAAGGGAGCAAAACATTGTAAGAAACGATTGTAAGAAAGCACAGAAAACAGGTAAAGACATAGTCTGTGCAGCAATCAGATGCATATCGGAATAAATCAAGAAATTTGAGGCAGTTGAACCACGTTATGCCCATTTCTTTGGCATCTGTAACCTAATTCTAAGAAGTATACTAAATGTTCAGTCGACATGGGGAACTGTTCGACAAAAGTTCGACCAAACGAGCTCACTCTGGCATTTGTGGACCGTAAAAGACGTCTGAGGAAGACCATCTCTTCAGGGGTTGATTACAGTTACCGCCCGCCGGCTGTCGAGCGCTACAGAAACCATGCTGACCCGTGGACGGTTTCGAAGGCAGCGTTGCCAGTCGGGTTGTCGACAGCGTTGACAGTAACCTGGACTGTCGATTTGAGAGGACCAAAGGCGGTAATGTGACTTTGCCGGCTCCTGTTCCTAACAAATCGGTGGAGCTGACTTTGAAGGACGAGGTCTGACTCTGATCTAAAATGAAACAAATTTCTAAAAGAAATTTTTCAAACTGCTAGGGATTTACATAAAATGAGTTTTGTTAAGCTTCATTTCCAGGCCCACATTCCGCACAACTTGAACTAATGAGCTGGAATTTGGTATGGATATGTTCTCGACCACGCTGAGCTCAAATATCGCAAAATTTTCTGAGCTGAATTCCAAAACAGACTTCAGATTAGTAGTCCTTAGACCAGTAGAAATCCAGTAGTCCTTACATATAGCTTTCAGCAAAATCAAAGACAACAAGTTTTTGTTCCTCTTGGTCCCGCATGCAAATGGAAAAATTTTGCAAAAATTGAGCTCAGCGTGGTCGAAAACATACTCATACCAACTTGCAGCTTACTTGGTCAAGTTGTGAAGTATGTGAGCATGGGAGAGGTCAATCGTAACAAGATCCCACAAACTAATGTAATAATAAGAATATATTGTACAGTGCAATACAAAGTACACAAAAATGTATATATCATGTATGTATTATAGAGCATGTCTATTAAGGGTTATTTCATGTTCCAAAGGTTAAGCGAAGACTGAAAAATCGGAAATTCAGCATTTATTAGCTGCGTTTGTGATTTTCTGCAGTTGACAGTATATAAGCTGAAAAACGGAACAATGGAGATGCGGAGCGACGAAGGAACAGTTCAAAACTGAAGTTACCATCCTTTCAAGTAGATCCCTCGGTCGAACCATGGTTCAAATTGGTTTGTACATGGCTTTATGCCTATTCAAAAACGTGGCTTGGTTCAAAATGCCTAAGCTTGGTTCGATTGTGACTGAGTGGCTCTGCATTTATGGTAAAATGCATGTTTAACGAACAAAGTGTGTGCTGGAGCTCAATCGGTAAAGCGTCGGTCTAGTTCACCGAAGGTTGTGGGTTCGATCCTCACCTCAGGTCAGACTCTTTCGGATCGGAGGTGCTGTAGGGACAACGTTCTTTTGTCATTTGTCCTGTATATTGTGCAAGCATTCTAAAGTCTGACCAAAAATTCTTGGAACCGAAATGTGAGCGGCTGTCCTGAGTTATCATTTGAAGGTAGCCTATACAATGTATATATTTTTCGAATCCTCAGGAATCCGAGATTTCGAAAATTCGAAAAAATCCGAAATTCCGGAATTCATTCACGGAAAATTTAAAATTTTTGGTTTTTCGCCCAATTTTTATCGCAATCAAAATTTGGTTCTCACAGTCGATTAGAGACGGTCCTGCTACACAATTTTGCTCTTAGAAGCTTTTAACGAAAATACACCCTATTTCCGGAATTCCGGGTTTTCTAAATTACCGGATTTTAAAAATTTCCTCCAATACCCACAAGATGGGTATCATTCGAAAGCTCTTATCGGGCTGAACAACTTTTGTAATAGAACGAACTCGTGAAAATGCACACAATTCCCGGAATTCGAGAAAACCGGATTTTCCGGATTTTAAAAATTTTCTCCAATACCCACAATATGGGTATCATTCGAGAGCTCTTGGTGAGCTGAACAAATCTTGTAGTAGAACCAACTTGCAGAAATGAGCCCAGTTCTCGGAATTCACGAAAAAATTCCAAGCTAGAGTGAAATCCGAATTTGTGAATTCCGGGATTTAGGTGCATTTTCAGACATTGGTTCTATTACAAGATTTGTTCAGCTCATCAAGAGCTCTCGAATGATACCCATATTGTGGGTATTGGAGAACATTTTTAAAATCCGGAAAATCCGGCTTTCGCGAATTCCGGGAATTGAATGCATTTTCACGAGTTCGTTCTATTACAAAAGTTGTTCAGCTCGATAAGAGCTTTCGAATGATACCCATCTTGAGGGTATTGGAGGAAATTTTTAAAATCCGGTAATTTAGAAAACCCGGAATTCCGGAAATTGGGTGCATTTTCGTGAAAAGCTTCTAAGAGCAAGAATGTGTAGCGGGACCAGCTCTATTCGACTGTGTGAACCAAATTTTGATTGCGATAAAAATTTGGCGAAAAACTAAAAATTTTAAATTTTTCGTGAATGAAATCCGGAATTTCGGAAGTTTTCGGATTTTCGAAATCTCGGGTTCCTGAGGATTCGAAAAATATATACATTGTATAGGCTACCTTCAAATGATAACTCAGGACAGCCGCTCACATTTCGGTTCCAAGAATTTTTGGTCAGACTTTAGTTTCCTGCAAGGCCTCACACAATCCTATGTAAAAAAACTCTTACTTTCCCTAGGTTCGGAGGAGCTGGAATTCAAAGAACTAGATGGAGAGAATGGTTCTATCATCGGCAAAGATGAAAGGCGGCAATAGTTGTTCACTTTCAGGGCTCGCAGTGGTACTGGTCTAGCAGCCGGCTAAATAAAAATATTTACTGAACACTAAGCAACTGAGGTCATCTGAATAATTTGCGATTTTAATTGATTTTAATTATTAGTTTGACATCAACTCTTTCTTGAAAGACTGTTTCAACTGTGGTTAATCATTTGTTTCTTTATTTCTTTATATTATGTTCAGTTTTGCTGTTTTTATTTTCAAGAAATGTTTATTTTATTTAGTTTAGTTTTTTATGTAGTTTATTTAAATTAAAGAAATTTTCAAGAAAGAAAAGAAATTTTCAAGAAATTCTAAGTTCAAACCAAAAACATTCGGCGGCGGCCCGACTCAGTTTAGTTTTCTGTTTAAGGTTCAGATCACTCGTGTCTTTGAAAAAGAAACTGGGAGAGAAACTAGGTTTTTCGATATACAATAGAAATTATATATTTTTTCATAACCAGTTTATTCAGAAAAAGTCCAGCCTAAGTACAAATTGACCTTTAACATGCTAATTTGACGAAGTGTTACAGAATTGGTTCTTCCTCTTTTACCTTCATTAAGTGCAAAACTTGCACATTTATTCTGAAAATGAGAACCTTTGTATACAAAATTTTCGATTGTTCAAATCGAAATCTAAACAAATTTCATACCTAACCTACCTTTGTGCTAACAGGACGACCTAAAGGAATCGATTTTTCCGGTGGAATCGAAGAATTTTCACTTTGAGCATTTCCAGATGAGGAATCATGTGTTGGATCGGATCCCAAAGGGTGAATTTTTAGGGATCCATTTTGAGCAAGATCGAAGCTTTTTGCTTTAATACCCAGTACCATAATTAATTTTTCTAGAACAGTTGTATTAAATATTGCATTAATGTTCAATTTGCAATGTTTTCAAAATTGCATAAAAGGCTTTTTCATGGGGAAGCGGGACAATAATTTTTTTCATTTGAAGGGAGCAAAACCTGCACTTTATCTCCAACGTGACTAAGGAAAAGACTTTTCAAGAAAGGACTCTTATACAACTCGTTTAACTCCACTCAAGTTTGACATTTTCTCTTTTAACGCAATGTGACCGACTGCACTGTGAGAAATCGTCAAATTCGCCTCCCCCGCTAGCTGTCCCTTTTAAATTCCCGTCTCGAAACTGGAATGAAATATGCTGAAATATAATATACTTTTACCATTGTTGAGCGAGTGACCAGGTTATATATAGGCCAAAATCTTTTATTTTTAAAATTTTCCCTTTTTATTTTTTTGAAAAAATGGAAAGCTTCTGGGACCGACCGCACTAACTGGCTCTCGTCAAATACTGGTCTAAACTTTTTAGTTACATGGCAACAACGACAGAACATTAAAAAGAGCAATTATGGTGTCTGTCAAAACAGTTGTTAGTAATTTATTGGTAATAACAGAGACTCATTATCCCCAGGGTTTCTGCACTAAGCAATTGAAAATCACCTGTTTAGGATTGGTGTGAGGACTAAAGCCAGTCACCAAACCAGCATTAAAAACCCAATATTATGAAATAAAACAGAAAAATTTTCACTAGCAGCAATTTAAGTAAAACTCAGGCCAAGTTTTAGTTAAGGAAACTCCCTCCTAGACCGAAACGGTAAATGCTGATAACAGAACTCTTGTTGCCATGACAACCAGGCTCCAACGCATACATCTCTGAAATAAAGACTGTACAAATATAACTGTGAACCAAGGAAAATTGATTGTTGAAACCGACTTCAGAGGGAATTTCTGGACCAGCTGGCCGGCCTGATATTAGGTTACAGTTAAATTCTGTCCTATTCGAATGGCTCTTGTGTGGACTGGTTCATAACTATCACAAATCTTCAGGTCAAAGATGCAAGAGAATTGACAAAGGAAAAAGTTGTCACTAGATTTGATTCTCACAACCTTCGGTCACTCCATTGTAATGCTACGAGTAATCTTAATTCGAAGGAAAGATGAAAGTCATGTACCACCGAAGACCCCAAAAAATTTGGACTTTGGATGGGATTCGAACTTACGACGTGTTGCGCACTAGGCAAACGCTCTGCCAACTGAGCTACAGAGGCGCAGCCTGAATAGGAATTCCACTGTAAATTTGATGCTGTACTTTTCTTATGATTTATGATGTCATATACTATTTTGTGAGCTATGTCCTGGGCTAACGTGATGGATTGGTGGTGAAGATTAAAGATTTTAAAACCGACACAGCATCGCTTCATGTGATACATCATTAGTAATCTCTATCATAAACTGTAACTTTCACCGGACTTATTAACTTAGTCTAGTTCGAAACATATTCGTTTACAATAGCCGTGCAAAATTAAATCCATCTCACCACTTCATATTTTCACAGAGAAAAACACTCAGAATTTTTATCCCTCCAAAGAAAGTCTTAAAGTGTGAAACTTTTGTTTGGCTAAACGAACACCGTGTAAAATGTTGAGTGTCACCTAATGTTATTCTAACGTTTCAAAAGTTGTTAAGTCGAAGCTTTGCCTGATTATCAGCTTGCCGAGTTATGGGAAGTAAGTTGATTGATACGTACTTTGATGTCATTTTAGTCACCGCCAAAAGCACTTGCCAAAGATTTAGTATTGTAGGAGAAGGAGTATTCTCAAGCTTCTCCCCTTGACTATTGTAGCTCTTTCTTGAGAACCAATTATTGATTTAATTTTACTTATTCTTCTTACCAAAGAATGAAAAAATTTAAAAATAAAAAAAAGAAACATTCTCAGCTGTAGCTGTAAATTCTATTTTAACCTTTTCGTATTTTTTCTTACTTTTGGTCTAGTGATTAGACCTGTTAACCTTGCTCCAGTCAGTAGCGTTGTCCCAAGACTAGATTGCCTGGCGGATTTCTGCCTCAGTCACGTGACCTTATCTATTCAGCAGTGTTACACAAAACTCCATTACCAGTTGCACGCAGCTAGACTCTAACTAATAGCTCTAATGAAACAGCATTAGCTGGAGGGTGACATAAGCTTACCCTAATGACTTTAACTACTCTTTCTTTACAGTCACAATAGCTCGGTTACAAAAGTTGATAATTAGAAGCTCAACTTTTTGTGAAATGACTCATTGAATTTAGAGCAAACCTCAATGCCGGCTTTGACGTAGGTGTGAAGTCTTTACCTTAACACTCAACAAAAGTGTATATGTAAGTAAAGTTGTTTATTAATGGAGCAAGTTGGCATGGAAACCGTTAGTGGAAAACTACACAAACAGACAAATCTGCAACCAAAGCACTGGGTGGGGGATTGTCTCACAAACAAAACGACAACAGCAACACAACAACAGACATGAAAGTTTTTACATAAAACAAGCACGGAACTTTGGCATTTACTTAATTTTTGGCTACTATATAAAGAATCAGATCTGGCGTTTAGCTTTTGTAAGGTTGCGATTGACCTGGGCCCGCTTCACCGGCTCCGCTTTCACCCGCCCCACCACCACCTGTCGGGTAACCAGCTGTGGGTGGACTGGGCGGCTGGGGCTCCCCTTGACCTTCGTTGCCAGCTGGATACCCCCCGGCAGCGCCTGCATCGCCCCCTCCATTCTGCCCGTTTCCGTCACCGCCTGCACCTCCATTTTCCGCCGGAAAGGAGTCCACATTACCCCCTGCGCTCTGGATAGCTTCCATGGCCAACTGTTGGGATCCGAACATTCGTGGAGGGCAAGGACAGTAGGCTCCGTCCTCACCCGGTTCGCCTCTCGGTCCGGGGGTACCGGGCACGCCAGGCTGGCCGGGCTGGCCTTGATTGCCCGGAGCCCCGGGACCACCCAAGGCGCCGGGACCTCCCTTGTAGCCAGGTCGTCCCTGGGGACCTTGAGGGCCTTCCATGCCAGGGGGACCTAATGGTCCCTTGGGTCCAGGTGGGCCGCGGACTCCTCGCTGCCCGGGCGGTCCTGAGGGTCCCCGACGACCGGGATTACCGGGAGGACCAGTGGGCCCGCCAGGCCCGGGGGCTCCAGCAGCACCCGGCATGCCGTAGTGACCCTGGTAGCCCTGCCAACCTTGCTCTCCCTTTGGACCAGCCGGACCTGAAACATACAGACCGAATGCAGTACAACCGTCCACAATAAACATATAGTTAGATTTTTAATAAACAAAATAAATTTAAATTTAAGGTATACAGGCCCACCTTCTTTCTGCAGTCTTCAGTAAACGCAGATTACCTCGTAGTTCGCTATTAAAAGTAAGGTTCACGGACAAATTTAATAGATACGTACCGGCTGGCCCAGGTGGACCCTTTCTGCCAGGTGGTCCAGCAGGGCAGGCTGGACAGTCCATCACCATCGGGTGAATGTCGTCTCCATCGATACCGGCTTCACCTGGTGTGCCCGGTTCACCCGGTGTGCCTGGCTCACCAGGTGGTCCGGACGGGCCAGGTGGTCCAGGTGGACACACCAGTCCGCCCTGCCCGCCCTGCTGGCCAACGCCGCTCTCATCCACAGATGATCCTCCGCCTCCACTGAATCCACCGGAACTCCCACTCACAGAGGTGGAGTCACCGTCACCGCTGAAGTGCCCGTTTCCGGGCTGGCCAGGAGCCCCACTGCCCGGCCCGCCTGGACCGGTGCCCGCCTCGCCGGATCCCCCAGCGCCTCCGCCGGAGCCTCCTGCTCCGCTGGAGCTCCCATCGGCGCCGCCTCCTCCTCCTCCTCCTCCACCTCCACTGTATTCGTTGGCAGCGTATCCAGCTGAAATAGAACAAAGATTAATATAATTTAATGATAATTATTATTATTAATAAAATTCTATGTAAAGTATATATTAACTTAGACTTGATATTAATAATGTATGCATAGGAATTAATTGTAAAAGCGATTTGGCTTCCAACTTTAAATATGGGAAAAACCATGAACAACAAACTGTAATTAGAAATTGGAATTCGATTTCTGAAGGTGGGGTGTTTTGCAAGAAAGGGAAGGCTTAAGAAACGTTTACACTAAGATTATTTACATAATACATATATTATGTTTGTCAAACAATATATACAAAATCTTGTGGAAAGCGTTTACTTAAAAAGGCAAAATGGCCGTACCTTGCTTTTTCACAACGATGTGACGACGCTGATCCATGATATTTGACCAGATTTTTTCAGACTGTAACTAAAAACAGAAGCAAAAAGAGCTGTAGATGGATGAAATTAACACAACAGTTCCTTAAAGTTTTGTTGTGACTCAATGTCTCAACACTTGCGCGTTTTGAAGCTATTAGACAATAATACCAAGAGTACATAATGACCGACCCAGTTTGGGGAGGGAGTCAATACCCGTATAGGGGCGGCGTGACTGGGGAGGGAGTTAATTTGTGGGGGAAGGGTCAAGTGATAGCCCTCATAGCATAGTTTTTGCTCTGATAACAGAAAGCCTGTTGCCTCACTCTTGTCATTATGTACTGTACTGTTGATTATACACTACAGCAAACTTAGCACTGATCACAAATACTGTTAGATACTGTTAGGTTGCAATTCTTGCTTGAACTCAAAAGTCCTCAGTAGTTTTCAGCAGCAAACTTTTATATCAGCGCATGCACCGTAAATGCTGCAGTGGCTACGAAATTTAAATTCGGGTTTTAAAGTTTTGCGAAGTTGGCATCAGATGCAAGCATTGCTATATGTGTTACAACTGAAACGAGTGCTAAAGTCACGCATTGATGCCACTAACATGGAGACTACGGGTCCTGCAATGCACAAGTTGTTCCTTGAACAATTGTAACAACTTGAACAAAACAACAATTTTACCTTGAAAGTTTCCATTTCGAATCCAATTTCGCGTTCAATGTCTCGAATTGCACTGAACAGGAATGGAAATCCGATGAAAACCGCAAATAGACAGCAACTTCCGAAAAGTGCTGCCAGAATTCCAGCCAGTTTCGAAGAATCCATCGTTTGTAGAATATGTAGAAACAAATAATTAGGCATAAACTCTACAAGAGAACCAAAATTTCAATATAGTTACAAAGTAGTATCCCTTCGCTGCTCAATTCACATCCATTCTATAGTAGATTCGAGAATTCGCCAAATTAGATTTTAGTTACATTTCAAACATATTATTTGTTGTAAATTTACCTATGGCTAACTAACGACGTATTAACAAAGCATTTAGGAATGCGTGCATCGGACATATATAACTGCTGACATACATGATTTTTACTTTCGCTAAAAGTTAATAGGCATTATTTTTAGTGAAACTTATTCAGAAAAATTCCTAGTTCATAACAACAATTTAAGAATTTTTTAAAACTTGCAAAATTAAAAAATTTCAAGTTATCTAAAACTTGCATATATGGAATTAAAACAAATATAAGAAAATTTGTAAGCTTACCCGTCTGTGGTTCCTTGGTGCGGATGCAAAAACCTGATTTTAAAAAATTCAATTTCACCAAAACTGATCAAAATTTACAAAACCGAGCTTTATATTTTCCGAATAAATGGAATATTAGAACGAACATTTATTTTCCTAACTTCCGACCGACTTTTACTTTACACTTGATTTAACAGCGATGGTGGGTATTATGTTTTTAACACGTTTTTGTAAACTTTGACTAATGTTTTTAATTGGATTGACACAAAAAGACAATGTTTTCCCACTTTTCACCCGTGAATTTTTCTTTTCTAAAGTTACACCCTGAAATGTAGAGATGAATTCAGCGATTAGAATAACATGGTGATGCAATTTTAAAACGAAGGGGGTTTTAAATCAATGTAAATGTCATTTTAATAATGTTTGACAGTTTGAAATGCTGTCTCCTCCTAAAAAATGCGACCGCCAGCAGAGCGAAACCGTGACAGACCGTAATCCATACAGTAACGAAAGATCAAAGAAACCTGAATTTCATAAAAGGAAATTGTTTTCTAGCCCTGAATTTTTCCGCTCTCATCGAATTCATAGCAGAAGTGCACTAGAAAGTTTTTCTTCCAATTGGATGGAGAAAGCCACAAAAGCACTAAAATTTTTAATTTTTCGTCTATGTAAACAAATTAGTTTCATCATGGCTACATACAATGTTATGTCCTGTTTAGTGGCTCAATCATTGGTAAATTATTCTTTCACAAATTTGAACTCTGGTCAATCATTAACTGAAAAATAAAAGAGGATCCCTTCAAGCAAATCCCATCTAAGAAAAATTGGTTAACTGTAACCCACAATTTTAGGTCAATTTTAAGCGATGTTTTTCAATTTTAGGCCGTTTTGGGCCATTCATTGGCAAATTTGTGACTTTTTTGTCTAAATTTTAAAATCTGAAGGAGGGGAAGCCCAAAAATACATGGAGGAGGCTTATCGTCAACGTATCAACTCCCCCCTACCACCCCTAACAAATCCATGTTTTTGATGATGTAATAAGTTGAAATTTAGTCAATTTTTAGGGGAGTTTAATCCGAAAACGAAGTTAATATTTTTCCTTTCAAACATTAATTGTAGTATAAATTTTATTTTAACGTTGTTGCCTAGCTCGACCAATAGGAGAACAGAACTAAACAGTAGCTAATAGTTTGTGTTAGTATAGTGTTAGTATAGTATAGTGTTAGTATAATAGTATTTTATGTCATTTAAGATGTCTTTGCGTCCCTGAGTAGTTCCCTAAATTCTCGTTTACTCCAACAAACTCATTATTTTTCACTCGGCAAGAAGTTTCCCGAAAATCATGTTCTGTAGTTTTCTCCATGCGGAAAAATTCTGAACGGTCAGAACACTCTTATGTATTATGTACTCTTGCTTTGGATCCAGCACAGCTCCAAAATCACTATATTGCGGCATTTCAGTTTTCATTAAAGGATACCGCCTCAGACCTGCTTTTAATTTTCATACCAAGTTGTGTGCAACTTTATAATGAGTTCTTCAGTTGCAGGTGGAGCAAAAACAAGTACACATCTGGTCGGCAGGCGGGCGGCGGCACTGCTTTATACTTGTCTCCGTATACTAAAGTTTTGCACGTTAGCAAAGATAGATGGGGAGAAAATTATATTTCTTTGTTTTCTGGCTTATTTATCTGGGCAATACAACTTTCCCTCTGAAAGCCTTTAGCTAACTAGTCTTTGACTCTTGCACCATATATACGTGAAAATTGCGCTGCAAAATTTGCTAGCACTCGACAGGCTGCATTCCTCTCATTTAATGCACAAAAATTTCCCCCGTATTTTCTGCAGGAATTCATAGATTGGGAGGTCAGCCCATCAGGTTGTTATTTAGGCCATGGATTTAGAAGCACAAAAAGGTATGCAACATTCAGACTAACGTATTAGAGAGAGTACATAATAGATAAGAGTGTGACAAGCGCCCCAATCATACATACAAGTGGGTGAATGTAGGGGAAGGGGTTTGACTCCTCCAGACCTATTGCTCTCTCCTTCCCACAGGAGTCGCTCACCCCCTCAGAAATCGGATTTTTCCCCATAAAAAATATATAATCCCCCAAAATTTTCTTTCTGCACATATCTGGCCCCAATAATTTGAATATGTCGAGGGACACTTTAGCAGCCCCTCTGCAACTGGGTGAATTACTCGGTGATTACTCAATGAGCCTTCAGTATGCTAAGTTCTTACTAGAAGCTCGAAAACACAATAACTTTGTTTTTGGCCGGCAACCCAGCCCGCAACCCCGGTACATGAGCTGGAAGCCAACGAAAAACCGCTGGGTCGGGTTCCCCCCCTCTGTTTTCTCATTTTGCTGTGAAATCTACCCTTTCTTTAGAAAAAGGCGATTCTTAGGGTCTACGTCGGTTTAATTAGGTCTGTATTCAGCACGAATTGTCTTTCGTTTTCCACTACCTAAGCTTGCCTCACTAAGTGCCTGATCTAGGTCAGTTGGTACACTCACTCGCTGTATGCTTACGTGTTAATGCCTTCTTATAAATAATGGACACTGACCATGTGATCCGTACTGAAATAATGGTGTTAAAGGTGTTTGTCTAATATTTTCTCTATTTTTAGCTGCCAAATTTCTAAGGGATAAGATTGACGGTCGGATTAAGGAATTCGATGCCCTCCTGAAAGCGGGAGATTTTAAGGGATTGACCGAAAAACTGTACATTCAGAACGCCCGAGAATTCACTGCTTCAGGCGATGCCTTGGAGGGAAGAGAAGGTTAGCCCTTGCTGCAGCAAAATTTCAGAGTAATTTTATAAAATTCAGTTAAAAACAAAAACCTCCCATTAGAGAAAATTTTAAATAAAAATTCGTGGATAATAAAAATAAATATTGGAATGACTGGAGTAAGGTTGAAACGGACAGATCTCAAAAATGATCTCTTCTCAATACAATACGGGTCGGTAATTCTATAATAACATTGGACAAGTATTAATAAAATTAGCTGGTAAGATTATCTGCTGTTGTGGCATAAAAATAATAGAAATAGAAATAGAAAATAAATCTCTATTTCTCCCATTTTTAAATAAGAATTTGCCTCAGCCAATCAGATAACAGCGTGTACTTGGTATCTGACGCTGATTGGCTAACTCCAATTCCTCTTCATCAAATGGAGGGGGAAGTGTGCTGGCAGGAGTGTGATCTTTCACAGCCCTTTCCCCTCCCTCCTACCCACCAGAAGTAGAAAGAAATTAAGGTGGATAACAAAAAAATAAGCGAGGACACCTTCCCCGACTTTGTTTCGAGATTCGAGATTATGCGGCGTTGGGGCCTCCTTTCTGTCCTTGGTCTTCGCTTCTCCGCTTCTGTGCTACCTTTTAGTAATCTGCAGGAAGCAGTAGTATCTATCGTGTCTTCTGATGTACTCAACTATGTTGAGTCACTTGAAATGTTGCACCATATTTGAACCGATACAAAATTGCACCCTGCAATTGTTGTCTGACGTGTCTAACTATGGGTTTCCAACTTCATTTAGTCACAATAATTGATTAAGTTTTTTTATCTCATTCTAATTTCTCTTGGTCATTATTTTAGCAATAGCCACCTGGATAGGCAGCAATTTCAAGCCCGGCCAGGTGTGGAAATCCACCACTCAGGAAGTCCACGGCGACGGAGATTGGGCCTTCGAGAGAGGAATTTACAAACTCCTGGAAGGAAATACTGAAAAGGATGTTGGAAAGTGAGAATCCTACCAATTAGAGTAAAGTTTAATTGGAAATAAGCTTCCTTATTTGACTTTGAAATCGATATTTGCCTTTTATTCTTGTCGACACCATAAGAAATTTGGCTATTTCTCGGTAACGAAAGAAAGATGCTTTCAAAACTGTAGACCACAACGAACGAGATCTTTCGATATGTAGTGATTGATATGTAGCTGCTATCCAATCCAACTGTCAGAAATTGGGGAAAGTCAGCCCTAAACGGAAATGTCGAATTTTTGAAGCGGGACTGCGCGGAGAGCTAAAAGAACTTATTTTGGAAAATTTCATCCGTCATTCAACAATATGTGCCCCAATATGTGCCCCCAATAAGCCCCAAACGGATCACCAGCTTAAGCTAAGCGTTTCCAAGTTTCGAAGGGGCCCCACCAGATTTCCACAAAACGAAGGAGTTCAGCCCAGCTTACTGTAAAGTCTGCAACTGTGCAGCTTAATTTTCCCGATAAGTGCTGCTGCATTCGATTTAAGTTTTTCAGTTCAGCTTCTTGTTTATTTCAGATATTTGACAGTTTGGAAGAAGGTCGGGAACGACTACTTCATCTATCAAACCATGTGGAATTCTTCCAAAGCCTGAGAGCGAATCCACGCCACTCCATACACACCTTTAAACTTTGATGCAATTTGATTTGTCTTTACCACTGCATTTACTGACATCTTTATGCAATAAAGTAACATATGATAATGCCAGAAATCTCGACTGTGGATTGTAGCTTCTATGTCAAGTGCACACATGTGTGTAAATTTGACGAAACAATCTACTGCAAGGTTCAAAGCAATGAACTGAGCAAAACATATTGTTCATTCAAGGGGAGTTACAAGTACAGTTTCTAGTCTAAAATACAACTTTTTTGATCTGAAAGGCTATGCTAAAATCCACAGCTCTGATAAGTATATAACCCTAAATATAGGTTAGGCGGACATAGGACATGAATTCTGAGAGTTATCTATAATCAAGACTCAAGAGTACTATGATCAAATATAACAATTTTAACCAAAATTTGTGGGGAAATGACGATCTGTGTATGTAGCTTTTCGAATATAAAATTTTCAGCTGGTAACTTGTTTCCCCTCAATTATTAGTGGTTATTCCTGACAGTTGGGAAAATTGTCGAAATTGGCAAAACAAGGAAAAGAGCACTAGCACTATGCACTAGTAATGGATGAAACCTTCTTGTAAAACGCAGCAAATCTATTTTAAGTACAGCGTAGAGCTTTAACGTAATCCAAAGTGGTCGTCAAATTGTGCTTACTATACTACTAAAAATTTTATTTGGCTGTGCAAGGATGCTTTGCACATTAACAAATCAATCTGACATGGAAACACTTTTAAATTAGAATAAAATTTTCATTATCATTATTCTAAAACATTATATATTTGGCTGTAGGAATAAAATTTGATAAGTTTCAAAAGGTTTCTACGGCATGGGTTGATTAGTATGCAGGCATAGGTATAATTATTATGATTATTATTATTATGAACTGGGAGCTTTTTCGTCACTCCTATCAGCGATTCATACGTATACAGTTAGGCAGGAGTGTTGTCCACTTTTTGAACCAAAAAACTTCTTGCTCTTTCTGCAGCTGTGTTGGGTGCGCAAGAAAACATAGTTTTCTGTAAAACCATTAAACGTTTTCAAACGATAAAACATGAAACGCTTTTGAAAACGATAAAACGTTTATATTTTTGATAATGTTCCATAGTCAGGGTTGCCATTTCAGATTCACGACGGATACAAGAACTTCTTCAGATCCTTTCTGGAAAGTTCCATCCAGGCTCCAAATACTAAAAATTACGGATGTTTTCAGGAAAGCCCCCATGTACAGATTCCGCAAAACTTGACCAAATGAGCTGAAATTTGTTATGCGCATTTTTTCAACCACACTGACTTCAAATATCGCAAATTACTTATTCGTAATTTGGGCCCAAGGCGAACAGAAAACATTTTTGCCCTCGATTTTTTTGAAAACTAGCTATAGGGGTTTTTGAACACTAATATTATTAAAGTCTGACCAAAAAATGTAGAAAGCGAAATTGTTTGCTTTATATCTCGTAAACGCTTCAAGATAACTGCCATAAATTATATATTTTCTGAACCGGAATGATGAGATCTTTCTTCTCGTAAAAAAATTTTTTTGAAATTTCCCGTGCGATTTCAAAGGGTGCCGCTTTTATATGTCCAGAAGGATTGGTAAATGCTACAACCACGATTTTTTCAGGAAAATTTTCCCCTTGCCCGAATGTCCTACACGCCAAATTTCAGCTTTGTTGGTTGAAAATTGCGTGAGTTATTCCATTTTTTAGATTTTCAAAATCCTTTCATCTTTGCCGCTTTTTCGACTTTGACTGGTTGTTACTCGCCACTCGCTCAACGAAAAAAATTTTTTGATTGGATTTTCAGGACCGCCTGGGTGTCCGCTTTCATCTGATATACGTGGTATTTCAAAATTTGAAAGTCGATTTTTTCGAAAAATACCACTTTTTGACCCAAAATTCCGGCAAAGCGAATCCACCAAAAGTGAATAAAAATAACATAATCATATTCATTATGAGCTGAATCCAACGATATAAAGTTTTCGTGGCTACGACTTATATTGCGCCAGCAATGAATTTTTAAACATTTCCCTTATTTCAAGCTGGTTTTTGGCTTCCTTTGATGTTGCCGCCTAGATTTACCTGAACCAGCGTAAACTAGCAAAAACCAGCTGAAATAAGGAAAATGTTTAAAAATTCATTGCTGGCGCAATATAAGTCGTAGCCACGAAAACTTTATATCGTTGGATTCAGCTCATAATGAACTTTACGATTATGTTATTTTTATTCACTTTTGCTGGATTCGCTTTGCCGAAATTTTGGGTCAAAAAGTGGTATTTTTCGAAAAAATCGACTTTCAAATTTTGAAATACCACGTATATCAGATGAAAGCGGACACCCAGGCGGTCCTGAAAATCCAATCAAAAAATTTTTTTCGTTGAGCGAGTGGCGAGTAACAACCAGTCAAAGTCGAAAAAGCGGCAAAGATCAAAGGATTTTGAAAATCTAAAAAATGGAATAACTCACGCAATTTTCAACCAACAAAGCTGAAATTTGGTGTGTAGGACATTCGGGCAAGGGGAAAATTTTCCTGAAAAAATCGTGGGTGTAGCATTTACCAATCCTTCTGGACATATAAAAGCGGCACCCTTTGAAATCGCACGGGAAATTTCAAAAAAATTTTTTCACGAGAAGAAAGATATCATCATTCCGGTTCAGAAAATATATAATTTATGGCAGTTATCTTGAAGCGTTTACGAGATATAAAGCAAACAATTTCGCTTTCTGCATTTTTTGGTCAGACTTTAGTTCGTTTTTCGATTCAGCTTTTCGTTAGTTCTGTATAAGCTAAAGATTTAAGCTAAACACGTAAGCTGATACGGAACTAACGAAATTCGAATCGTATTCTGCAACCCAGAATACCCCAATATTACAACTTTTTTGGCAAAATCCAGCACCATTTTAAAAATTTAAAATTATCCCTGTTAAAGTCCTTTATTATCCCTGATATGTAAGTCGCAAACCAAGCACTGGAATCTTCAAAATCTGCACATTTGTAGTTCTTTCACTAAACCACCAGAATATGAGTTAAATGTAGACTCCAAAAGATTACGTTCTTCGGCCGGTTGCACCCAATCTGGCTAACATCTAATTAGGCTAATCTGTAATTAAATTCTAATTAAGGCCATGTTCCGTTGCACTAGGAAATGAAAAGTTAGTTAGATTTTAATTCTAGTTAGGGGTAAGATTAACATTTGACTAACTTCTGACTAACACCTGATTAAAATCTAACTAAAATATAACTAATGTCATCATGTGACATAAGCTTGTACTTGATTTGCTAGAGCGTATCTGGGAAAAATACTGATTGGTTTAGAGTTAATCAGATTTTAAAATCTAACTAACTTGGTGCAACGGAGAATCTGACTAAGATAAGATTAAGACTAGCTACATAATAACATTTTAGTTAGAAGTTAATCATATTTGGTGTAACCGGCTGCTTATGTAGACACTGGTTTTATAGAAAGTTGAAAGGTACTGAGAGAAGAGCGGGGTCGGCTGTTACTCAGCGGAACTGGATTTTAATAACTAACCGCAACGCGAACAGGCGAGACGACGTTGACTGACTTGTTAGATCCTTCGGACTAAGTAAAATTATTTCGGTCTACCCAATCCGGGATTTAACCGCGCTAGTTCTTGAGCTTGAATCCTCCAAGCTCTAAGGCCAGTAAGCGTTCAGCGACTGTCGTGTTCTACAGAAACCCACAAGTCACAATCTGCTGGAATCAAGCAGAACGTTAATAGTTGAAGATCGGTTCAATTGTCACACTCTCAGGGGAAATATTCTGACACAAATTCCTTAGTACCTGGAATTACCTCGTAAGCTCCCTTAATTATTCGTCTACGTTTCAAAGACGCAAACAACCACACACAACTATTAGATGAAAGCGTTTCCTCACTAAGAATACTGGAATGACTCTAGTTCAAAGCTAACAGTCAACTGTGTACTGTGTGTCTCGCACTCTATGAACTCATAATTTGACCAAACAGATACAAATCCCGCTGCCAGCGGTATGACAGTCCTACCTAACTAATTATCCTGATCCTAAGCTAACCTGAACCATAAAATACTAGCAGAATGAACCACATAACCACTTAATTTGAGGGCTTAGGTAATGTAGTGGCCAATGTTATGTGCAGAAGAAAGAGTAATTGAGAGAGACAGACGGTAGGTTAAGGCATGCCGCTGTACAACAATTAATACTAACAGCTCAAAATGATACAAGTACGACAAATATAAGTAGTGAATACTGGCTACAAGGGAACTATGGAACGGTACTATGGAACTACTAGTTAAATACTAATTGTATACTTCAACCGCCGGGCAATAACCACTTGATCACACCAACAAGAATGCAATGCAAACACAGCTATAATTAATTCCTAATGCTCGTACTTACTGTAGCTATTTGATCCAAACCTTTAAGAGTTACCCCTGGGGCCTATTTCATAAAACTACATTAGTTACATTACACTTCCTACATTTAAATGTAGTTACATTACATTTGCTACATTTTTGGGTTTCATAAAACAAAAGTAATGTAACTGCATTAACGTTTGGGAAATCCCTTTTGACGTCATTTTATCGCGATTTACATTTGTGTTGCTACAATGTAACTACATTGTAGCCAGGCACGTAGCCAGGGAGGGAATGGGGGAATTCCCCCCAAAATTGTGTTGCCCCCAGGAATTTTTTCCTGCCATGTGTAAAACGCCTATTTTTAAAAAAATTTTCGCGCCTTCGGCGGCGTCTGGGGGGGGGGGTCCGCCCCCCAGACCCTCCGAAAAATTTTTCATTCCCCCCCGAAATTTTTTGCTGGCTACGCTAGTGATTGTAGCTACAATGCAATTAGATTGTAAGTACATTGTAGCTACATTGTAGTTACATTGAATTTACATTACATTACATTTTATTGTTCACTACGTAATGTATTATTTACAACAGCTGCAGATTTTTAATTAAAAATTATGTAGCTATTTGTACGGGCAAGAAAGAATGCATAGCTAAATTACGTAAATTAAATTAAATAAAATAAAATTAAATAAATAAAATTCTGTCTACCTGACCTTTGAAGATATTCTGTCCGCCCTGGAATACTGTTCCGGAATCTGGGGTATGTCGGCAACCCAAACTCACCTCCAGTCGGCTGAAAAGATCCAGAATAAGGCATGTAGAATTATTTCTGGCTGCCATAGCTCGTCCCCTATTGAAGCTCTACAGATGGAGGCCGGTGTCCAACCCTTCAACTCAGATCCCAAAACCTGGCCTCCAAAATGTACGAGAAGAGCCTGCGGCTATCTGAAGATAGCCTCCGGCGAACAGCAGTGGCTCGGCCCAGCACGAGGCACAGAATTCTAAAAACCCAGCCTGGCTGGAGATCCAGAACCGCTGAAATTGTGGATGAAACTCCTCTGGCGGGGCGGTCACGCGAGCCAGTCAGCCAACTCCCACCATTCGCTCCCTGGCACCAGCAAGCAACTTTGGAAGCCGACACATCAATTGCTACCTCGTGAAGAAATCTCTCCCCTCCTGAAAAGAGAGCCGTGGCACTGCAGAACCTCCGCAACCAACAGCCCGCTGACTACATCATATGGACTGACGGATCCACTAAAAGCGGGACTGAACGAGGAGCGGCGTCAATGTTGTGGGAACCTTCACCGAGCGTAGAAAGCACCTCGCCTTTCCAGCTGGACTTGTCTGTTCCAGCTATAGAGCGGAGCTCATAGGCCCTAGACAAAAAAGGCCCTAGACTGGGTCCTAAGATATGGAAAGCTGCACCGAACAATTCGATCCGGATATGCACGGATTCACTATCGGCGGTACAGAAGCTGTCTGGAGGACCTTCCCTGCCATGTACGTATCTGGAAACTGCTACCTGGAATCATCTAGATAGCCTTAACAGGAGAAAAATAACGGCTGGCCTCATCTGGATTCCCAGTCACTGTGGAATTTCCGGAAATGAAATGGCCGACAGACTAGCGAGAAATGGAGGGAAGATGGTTCAAGACGAGGTTTCAATTGATTATCCTACAGCGTCAGCCGTGCTCAGGCGGCACTTTACCCAAAAATAGCACAGTTGCACTTCCCATGACCGAACAAGGTCAATCTTTGGTGACAGAGGCCTTGTCCCACCGTCCAAAGAAGCCGGGCTGTAAAGATGTGACAGAATCATCCTGTCCCAGCTGCGAACCGGAAAAAGCCTACTTTTAACCCAATATCGAAATGAAATCAACCCCATTGCATACCCATCCGACCTGTGCCCAGACTGCTCCCAGGAGACCGAAACCTTAGACCACCTGATCCTCTCCTGCCCAGCTAAGGAGGCTGCGCGGAGGAGACATTTTGACTGTTTCCTTGACTTGGCTGTCCTTTGGGAGGCCGCTTCGGATGTTATGGGTTTCCTGAAGGGTACTGGGCGGTTACGTTAACTGCTCAGCTGTATGGATCCGCTCCGCCTGACCCTAATGATGATGATGATGAATTAAATAAAAAATCTAAAGTATGCTTTAGAAGTTATATAGCTTAAAAAGTCCTTATATTAAAGATGTTTACGATGAAAGCCCCATTTTATCATGGTCCTGACCACAGTCAAAAATGTAGTTACATTTTGACTGAAAATGTAACGTAAAATGCCAAAAATACTTTTATGAAACTAAAATAATGTAACTACAATGTAGTTACATTTCCTGCCTATTCAAAACATTATAAGAACTACTACTTTGTAATGTAACTTACATTGTAAGGTATAAAATACAATGTAACTACATTACATTGCAAAGATGTATATGAAACCGAATTTCAACTACATTGTTACATTGTAGTTACAATGTAAGAAATGTAATTTATATCAAATAGGCCCCTGGATGATAACCTAAACCTAACCAGCAGTCTAAAATAAATTAATCCCTGAATAACCTTTAATGGAGAACTTGAACCTAATAGTACTGGTTGGAGCCGGACACCTATAAAAATTTCGACGGAATTGGCTGTTGATAGCGAGTCTGGCACAGTTTCAAAACAAACACACAAATTAGTTTATTCGGAAAGCATACACCTCTGACGAACCAACAATTTACTGAGAGCTGAGTTAACATGTATACAATTACCACCAGTAACAGTACTTTGCACAAATTTGTAAGTTTGAAGTTAGTACTAAGGTGTGAGTTTTCCCTAACTCTAAAGGATGGCTTGCAAGCCCATCAAGACGCAATCAGTTAATTAAGCAAATATCTTAATGATTAAATAGCCGTCCAAAGAACGACCGTACACTGTTTAGTAAGACCGACAATACTTCAGAGTAAACAATAACTTGATTCAGTGCCGGTTCATTGACCAGCACAACAATACAGCACTCTCAGAAACAATTGTCACAGTCAAAATACCTTCAATTCTCCGCGTCCAAATTAAACGGAACAGAGACTGCTATGCAGTACAACCTTCCACTAACAATTTATCTAGGCCACTCTGTCTCTGGTGCGCGCCAAACCTCACACTCCCTCTCTTTTATCTTCCCTTCCAATCTCTCTCTAGACCACCCGAAAACCTTTAATCATTCGCCTCCCCTTCCGTCCTTTCGCTACAAATTGCAACCTACCCCTGGCTTCGCTTTTCTTTTTCGACCACCCCTGAAAAACTATTTAATCTTTTCCGCTGTTTGTATTTGCCGACTCTACCGTAGGGCCTGTTTTCGGGCCCTACTGTAAACCTCAATCCGTCACATTTGCCCCCTCCTCACATGGGCGAGCTCCTGCGTGCCAGAAACAAATTAATAGAATTCGCAAACAACCATGTATGAAAAGTCAGAAAGAATAACCGAGACCTGCAGTACGGTAGAAACGATGGGCAGACAACAAATTGCACAGAAACCAAAACCCTATCGGGCAAACAGGCAAAGCAACCGCAAACAAAATTAGGCGATGACAGACAAAACCATAGCATCAATACTGCAGTAGCAGACAACTTGACCTCGGGACAGTTAGGCCGAGACCGGTATGTATATGTGTAGGCTGAAGTAAACACAAAGGGTCATAAAAGACAACAGACGTGGCGAACAGTTATTTCGGGGCATAGACAAAGATAATAGACAAAAATGGCAAGCTATAAAAATGGTATATAAAATGCAGTAACAAATACAGAAAAAATGCGTAGTGCCTGAGAATAAAGAGCAGGAACAATAGCAGGGATAATATAAAAGAGAGCAAAAATCCATAAGTAGTGGCAGGAGCGATTAGCTACCCGACCGCGACACAGTGCAAGGACACAATCAGAAGAATACACAGTAAAACAGTCAGTGGACAAATGGCACTAGCAGAAGATATGTACAGTCGACTGATCAAAGTCTATGCTATACACCCAAAGCTCCGGAATCGTTAGAATTCATGAAAAGGTATGAAGGTTGTACCTGAGAAAAGCTACAATTTAGTACTTGAAAATAGGGATAGAACCCACTGAATACGCACACTCATAAATCTAAAATTAATGTCAATTTGGTGGGTTGTCATATTTGAAAGTTTGCTGCTCCGGATTTGCTTAAAAGTAAGGACCGAAGGGCGCCTGTATAAGCGGACATAGGCGACCGACCGATATAAGATAGGCCACGTAAACAAAAGGATACTGTCGGAACAACGCAGGCATAAGCATAACTGCCAGAGGGCGGCCCGCAGGTCCAAGAGCGATTGGCGGCGTAGGCGGAATGACTGAGGTAGCTCCCTGTGAAGTAGATGAAGATGCCATAGAATTGGTAGACAGGGACGAACCGAATTCGGTTGGACGTTGCAATTCCATGACTGCGGACGGTAGTCTTTGACGGTAGTCTTTGACGTAAAAACTGTCGATGCAGCGGCGGCTGGTGCAGTGTTTACAGTTGAGGGAACCATAGTCACAATGTATGTTATGGGAGCGCATTCGGCTGAACGACTGTGAGCCTCCGAGACCTCGGATACGGGGACTGGATCAATCAAGTAAACCCAAGGCCACTTCACCGAATAGTCAATGTTTGGTTCAGCGTTGTGAAGCCGGACTTCAGTGGAGGTGGTCCACGTGGAAGACTGTAGAGAAAAAATATTTGAAGACAAAAATTTCAGAAAGCAGTTGACTCCAGTAGGAGTCAGTGAACCCTGATCGTCAGCCCGAGTGCGATTCCAATTTGCAGGAGATGTGTCCGACAGTGACTGGAAGGATCGTGGGTCGAGGAGATGCAATCTCCCGGCGTTTACCTTGCGGAAGAAACTGGGAATGTTATGACCATCCAGTCGTAGAATGGCTGCTGCTTGAGACTGAGTGATCCCGTGTGTGGAACAGAAAGGGAGAACCAGAAAGTGGAGAGGGGATGAGAGACATGGAGCAGTGTCTGTAGAAATTCGGTGAATCGGGCCAACCATTCAGACCCTTCGGATTTATAGCAGGCATCACCGAGGAGAATGACGATGTGTTTGTAGTGAGTAGCGTCCACTACACCTGAAAGCAGGAACTGGCATAAACCGGCAAGATCCACCCGAGGAATGGCGAAGACGTCGCTGGTCTCAATATTAGACCGGACATGTAGAAACGTTTCATCACCGGCCAAGAGATGGTTTCGGCGAGCCCAATCAGAGGCAGGACAGCCAGACACCCCGAGGGTGTCAGGTCCCCATCGGAGCAGAGAGTCTATGCGGAGCTAATCACGAAGATCCACCAGGGCGTTTCCAACCAGATTACGCTCGGGATACAGATCAGGTGGCATCGACGGCAGGATACTAACAGATACGCCCGTCGTCCAAAGACGGTGCTTACCAGCTACAGCAATGACGTAGACGTCCAGCTGCAGTAGGGCTTCCCTGAAGGTGAGGTCACAGAGAGAGATCAGCCGTAACACTTGATACAAGATGACACCTCGATCCTGCACTGATTGCGACGCGACTGACGGAAAGTCGCGAAAACGCCGAAGGCAGGAATAGTTGACAACATGAAGCAAAGACTCACGGCTGCCGCCCACCAGAGCAACCTGTTCCGCCCGTTGTGTGTCACCGAGTCGCCAGAGAGAAGTGAATGCCCAAAGCTGTAAGGCGCTCCTGATATGTGAGTGACGGAACCTCTCATGACTGAGTTGGGGAGACTGATATGTCCAGGGAATCGGGCAGGAGCCCGTGATAGTAGCAACTGTGACGGACCCTTCGCCCGATGGAAACTGAACCCTGGAGATGGCGGTTCTGAGGAATATCTGAGGAATAATAATATAGGAATATCAATCAGTGAGCCGTCGCCAGGGCAGTACCCGGTGGAGCGTCCATCCTTGGCAGGATTTCCATAAGGGTGATCCTCACAGTTGGATGGAAGGCGAAAAAGAAACCGTGTGGGGTTTCCCGCATTTATAGATAGATATTTGGTGATTTTGTTGCTAGACCGTTTTTGTCAGAACCAGAACCCTCCTATTTATACTACCAAGAGTACATAATAACTAAGAGTGTGACAAGCGTCAAGCTCTTAGTTATTAGGTTTGGGGACATGATCTGCACGATATTACGGCTGACCCCCCACAAATTAGACCCATCACTTCAAAGAAATTCGCACGCTATGGCTACGTTCTAAAGCTCGTAAACACAACTAGTCAGTTGGTTCAATGTGCGTGTGTTGCGAGCTTCAGCACACAAGCATAGCGTGTGAATCTCTTTGAAGTGATGGGTATCAGGGTTGTGGGGCCAGCCGTTATCAGCATATCATGTCCCCAAGCCTAATAACTAAGAGCTTGACGCTTGTCACACTCTTAGTTATTATGTACTCTTGGTAGTATAAATAGGAGGGTTCTGGTTCTGACAAAAACGGTCGTGTCTAGCAACAAAATCACCAAATATCTATCTATAAATGCGGGAAACCCCACACGGTATCTTTTTCGCCTTCCGTCCAACTGTGAGGATCACCCTTATGGAAATGGAAGGGTCCATCACAGTTGCTACTATCACGGGCTCCTGCCCGATTCCGTGGACATATCAGTCTCCCCAACTCAGTCATGAGAGGTTCCGTCACTCACATATCAGGAGCGCCTTACAGCTTTGGGCATTCACTTCTCTCTGGCTCCTCGGTGACACACAAATGGGCGGAACAGGTTAAGCTCTGGCTGGCGGCAGCCGTGAGTCTTTGCTTCATGTGTCAACCCTGCCTTCGGCGTTCTCGCGATTTTCCGTCAGTCGTGTCGCAATCAGTGCGCAGGATCGAGGTACATTGCATCAAGTGTTGCGGCTGATTCTCTCAGACCCCACCTTCAGGGTAGCCCTACTCGAGCTGGACTGTCTACGTTATTGCTGTAGCTGGTAAGCACCGTCTTTGGGCGACGGGCGTATCTGTTAGCATCCTGCCGTCGATGCCACCTGATCTGCATCCTGAGCGTTGGAAACGGCCTGGTGGATTTTCGAGAGTAGCTCCACATAGACTCTCTGCTCCGATGGGGACCAGACACACTCGGGATGTCTGACTGTTCTGCCTCTGATGATTGGCTCTCCGAAACCATCTCTTGGCCGGTGATGAAACGTTTCAGCATGTCTGGTCTAATATTGAGACCAGCGACGTCTTCGCCATTCCTCGGGTGGATCTTGCCGGTTTATGCCAGTTCCTGCTTTCAGGTGTAGCGGACAGCTACTCACTACAAACACATCGTCATTCTCCTCGGTGATGCCTTCATAAACCCGAAGGGTCTGAATGGTTTGGTCTGATCACCGGATTTCTTACAGACGCTGCTCCATGTCTCTCATCCCCTCTCCACTTTCTGGTTCTTCCTTTCTGTTCCACACACGGGACTCACTCAGTCCCAAGCAGCAGCCATTCAATGACTGGAGGGTCAGCAACATTCCCAGCTTCCGCAACGTAAACGCCGAGAGACTGCATCTCCTCGACCCACCCGATCCTTCCAGTCACCGTCGGACACACTTCCCGTAAATTGAACCGCACTCGGGTTGACGATAAGGGTTCACTGACTCCTACTGGAGTCAACTGCTTTCTGAAATTTTTGTCTTCAACATTTTTTTCTTACAGTCTTCCACGTGGACCACCTCTACTGAAGTCCGGCTTCACAACGCTGAACCAAACATTAACCATTCGGTGAAGTGGCCTTGGGTTCTACTTGACGATTCATGTCCCCGTATCCGAGTCTCTGGAGGCCTCACAGTCGTTCAGCCGAATGCGTCTCCCATAACATACGGGATGGTGTCTATGGTTCCCTCAACTGTAAACACTGCACCAGCCGCCGCTGCATCGACAGTTTTTACGTCAAAGACTACCGTCAAAGACTACCGTCCGCAGTCATGGAATTGCAACGTCCAACCGAATTCGGTTCGTCCCTGTCTACCAATACTATGGCATCTTCATCTACTTCACAAGGAGCTATCTCAGTCATTCCGCCTACGCCGTCAATCGCTCTTGGACTTGCGGGCGCCCTCTGGCAGTTATGCTTATGCCTGCGTTGTTCCGACAGTATCCTTTTGTTTACGTGGCCAATCTTATATCGGTCGGCCGCCTATGTCCGCTTATACAGGCGCCCTTCGGTCCTTACTTTGAAGCAAATCCGTAGCAGCAAACTTTCAAATATGACAACCCACCAAATTGACATTAATTTTAGATTTATGAGTGTGCGTATTCAGTGGGTTCTATCCCTATTTTCAAGTACTAAGTTGTAGCTTTTCTCAGGTACAACCTTCATACCTTTTCATGAATTCTAACCATTCCGGAGCTTTGGGTGTATAGCATAGACTTAGACCAGTCGACTGTACATATCTTCTGCTAGTGTCATTTGTCCACTGACTGTTTTACTGTGTATTCTTCTGATTGTGTCCTTGCACTGTGTCGCGGTCGAGTAGCTAATCGCTCCTGCCACTACTTATGGATTTTTGCTCTCTTTTATATTATCCCTGCTATTGTTTCTGCTCTTTATTCTCAGGCACTACGCATTTTTTCTGTATTTGTTACTGCATTTTATATATACCATTTTTATAGCTTGCCATTTTTGTCCATTTTCTTCATCAGCGCAGCCAGAAGTAATCGTTCGCCACGTCTGAGCAATACGTAACTGAACGAAGTATA
>JASAND010011985.1:0-51075 GCA_030248195.1 Trissonchulus latispiculum
CTGGCATTTTTTTAGGGTTTTGAAAGTGGGGGGTGCTTCGCCCCCCCCCTAGGGAGGGGGAAGTGGGGGGGGGCTTCCGAAAAGTGGGGGGCGAGCCAAAAGTAAAATATACCGAAATTTTTAGCGAAAAAATAGCATTTTTAGGGGTAAAAACGCAAAAATCGCTGTTTTTAAGCTTAAAATGAGCTTATAAGTCCATAAATTAGCTAAAAATTGAGAACATTTTTGAAAATTTGACCCCAAAAACCTTATTTTTTGACACTTTTGGGCGACCCCCAAAAAAGTGGGTGGGGGCTTGCCGAAAAGTGGGGGGGGGGGCGAAAGTGGGGGGGCTCCGAAAAGTGGAGGGGGGAACCGAAAATTGGGGGCCCCCCACCCCCCCACTAAAAAAATGCCAGCCTTAGCGCAAAATCCAGTGCCTCTGGACTTTACAACTGCCAAAGCCGTAATTAGGCGCCACTGCCGGAATAAAACGCAGAAGAAGTGCGCACAACAGACTCGTTGGGTATATACGGTGGAACCTACCCCAAAACTGAGGAAATCGGCCTCAGCAGGAAGCATCGGATTGTACTGGCCCAACTTAGAAGTAAAGGACACTGCACCCTGTTGGCCCAGTACAGACACCGAATTGGAATAGCACAGACTCCTGTTTGCCCTAGCTGTGGCGAGCAGGAGGAGGACCTGCACCACCTTATAGTCGACTGTCCCGCCCATACCAATATCCGTACCCGGTACTTTGGACCCAATCCCTCCATCGGGGTCCTGTCGGAGGAGCCTCTGGCTGTGGTGGAATTCCTAAGGGGTGCGGGGAGGCTAGACTAGCCTCTCTGGTCATATTGGGATTCCCAGAAGATCCAGGAAAACAACAACAGCAACATAACGTCGTATAGATACTCGCACTCCACCTAGTCCAGATTAGGTTTACACCAAGTTGTAGCCGATATACTCGTACACAGCGCTCAAACTTTTGGTAGCAGAAAAATTTTCCTAACTTTTTCATTTTCCTATGTTTAACACATGTCGGGGTCACCTTTGGAGGGCTATTGTGAATGATAGGAAAAGTTTTGCAACAATCGCACTTGTCTTGTTTTGGGGACCCATGAGGACTACAAAATATATGAAAATGAGAAAAATCGGAGATGGTCAAAAAATCGCAAGCCCCCCTTAATACGTTGAATGTGTGGTGCGAGCAAAGTCTGTGTGGACTACTAAGGTGTCTTTGTGTATTCTTCTTATTTCGATTTTTAGGAATCTCTGTTGACGCTGACGATTCGACATCACCTGTTTCGGATTGCTCCCAGTCTTCAGCGGCCCCTGTAAATCTGGCCGGTCCTTCTTTCAGTCCACCGTGTTACGATGGCGCGTCTCCAGCCGAAAAAGTGAAAGCAGCACAACAACTGCTTCAGCAAAATAATGATTCTCATCATATCAATTCCAACTGCCTAAACGATCCATTTCTGTGCAAATTGTGCAGTCCACAGTTTTCTGGATCATTTGACGCCATTTGTGAACATTTGCGTTCCTTTCATCGGGTTGGTCTTACTGCCCTGCCTGGTTGTATTGAACCGGCTCAACCAACTTCTTTGAAGGACTCTTCTGTGGGCGCTCAAGTGCCTATATGTTGCCCTACTGGTCGGGATGTATCTTAGATTAGGTTCTGTCAGTGGCGTAGTTTGGAAACGGTTTTCGCCAAGGGAGTGGTGGCTTTGGGAATTAATTTTAAATAATTCGTCTAATTACCTCCAAGCATGTACGATTCACATTTAAGGAAAGCATATAGGAAAGTGACATTTTCGTGAAAAATTGTGAAAAATTAGAACCGATGACATTTTCAGATTTGAAGTTCGTAAGCTTTGAAAGTTTGAACGCTCGAGTTTCGTTGATTTTTGTAAATAGATAGTTTCAGATTTGTTTGTTGTTTTGTAAAGAAGTGAAATATCTGCATGGGAAAATAAAGCGCTGGACTATGATTTTCAAATTATTTTTGGTATTCAGGGTTAGCAATAAAAATGTCTTGATTTGAAATTTACTGAAATGAATTCAGTATTATTTATGATGAATATTATTTAAACTTTAATAAGTTTTTCCATTAACACAAGTTTGAAATTAGGAAAAATCAAAGAATTGCTATTTCTATGTGGGACAAAAGATATTTCTCCTCCCATTTTAACATGGGGCAAAGGAATTGGCCCACTTGCATATGGGGTAGTTATACTCATTGTCCGTAACATGTATATTGGTTATCAGTAATTTAATTATGTGATATATATTTTTGCATATTTCCTGAAATAAATAATTTTCTGCTATGTGCTTTCTTTTATGTTCTGTGCATAAAGATGTGACTGTTAACGCCAAGTATGTTGTCCAATTGTTTTAACCTCTAAATTTGCATTAGAGGACGCTACTGCTTGGATGATATATATACCTATTACACGATGCATGAATCTTATAGAATCAAGGCACACACTAGAGAAGAGAGTTCATCATGTTGCACAGTTAGGTATCCTGTGAAGCTATAATTCTTTTAGGCCCTATTTCTTTAAAAATTAAATGGATTAGATTATAAATCCGCATTAAAGATAGCACCTAAATCCGATTAAACGGATTAAAATTTAATCCAGGAGACCTGTATCAAGGGCATTTTGAGGGGGGGGCGTTACAGAAAAGCGAATTTTGGGCAAACGCCATTATTGAATTTTTCTTTAACTTGATGCGTGGACAGGTGGACGAGGGCGGAGGGACGTAGACAAATGGCCAAGCATGTCGGCAGAAACAATTGTCCGTTTCTGTCTAAATTTGAATAGACAGTTATCGTTTTTAAAAAATTGGAATAAATTATTTTTCGATGAAGTTTTGAAAGTTTGGTCAATTTTCAGGAACGCTTAAAACGTTGTGTAGAAAATCCTGACAAAGTCGAAGTTTTTGTAAAGGCTTTTATTCAAAACCTGTTTCTCTGTATCCGTCACATTGTCCAAGTTGGAGGGGGGCTCGCAGCCCCTGACCCCACGTGTTACTCTGTAGTTATACAGTTCCAAACGTGATGCAGTAATGGCTAATCTATAGATTTATAAATAACTACATTCAGATTCTGCGTCATCGAATCTCTTGGTATCGTTTTTCAGAAAATGTCAAAATGCCATGTTTTTAATTCTAAATTTTAGCTCGTTTCGTCACGGTTACCTATATATGTTTTAACCCATGGATTTTAAGCATTTGATGTTTACGGCAGATGCACCCGCCTAATCAAGAGTTCATAATTCTATAATATATAAGAAGAATAGTTATTCTTCTAAATAATAGTGCAATTATGCACTCTTGGCCTAATTTTGAAGATGTGAATGAATTGTTGAAGTAAAATTACTATACTGATTAATCAATTGTGCATGAATAACATTTTTCAGATTAACATTCCGTCTCAATTAACAGTTATGGTGGTGAATAAACTATAGCTGTGTTATGGTAATGGCTTCATCATATTTTTGTCATTTATGTACGTATCGAACTGAAGATGCCTCTTCGATCTGTACTCACTATGTGACAACGCATAAAGCATTGGAGGCGTGTCCCTTCTGTTATCAGCAGTTCATTTCCCACAGCAGTCTCTCGCTTCATACCTACACAGAACACAAGGATGGGGACTGTCTGCTGGAATGCTTCTTCTGTAAACACAAGTAAGCAAGTTACTGTAATCCTTGTTCGTGATGACGTGGACTATGTGTAGTATTTAGAGTTGTGCCGTTAAGAAATTTCCCTATCCGTATCCGGGCTCGGGCCTGCTGAACAGCATAGAAAAACACTCCTAGGCTGATACAATTAAACCGAGGCTTCAGCTTCAGAGGACTGTTGGATAGGTTTGGCTTAGCATTCCAGTGGTTTAAATTTGCAGGTTTTCTCAGAATTAAATTCTGTAATTCTGAGTAATTAAAAACAGTTTCATGTTTACACAATTTTAGTTTGCTTTCTAATTTCTGCCTTATTATAGATTCGAAAATCGTGTCAGCTTTCAGATGCACATTAAGCGACTGCATCCGGCGCAGTACGCTGAACTACGCTGTCCAGAGTGCCAGATTGTTCGCCTCTCCGCCGATGCTCTGGCCACTCATCGTCGACTGTGTCATTCCTTCAGAGGTGATCAACCGTCCCAGCCAAATACCTCGTTCAGATCAGTCACCAGTCTGGCTCGGGGAAGATCCAGCTCAGACGGCCTGTTGTCGGGATCACAGACAGGCCCACCGCCACAGCGCACCACCGCCAGCACTGCAGCTGAACAGGAACTGCCCAGCATAAGGCAATCCCTGGCGCCAGACTCTACCTCAGTCACTTCTGGTGTCGTTTCGACGAAGACTGTAAACGCGACGGGTTAGTAAGATACGGTTGTTTCCTCAGTACAGGTCTGAATACAGTACAGATCAGGAGATAGTGTTTGCAGGTAATTTGTTTGCAGTTTCTCATACTCTTATACCGTAAGCGGGGCAATGTGCATTTACAACTTTTTTTTATTTGCCTTCACTTTATTGTGCGCAGTTACACAACTTTTAATGAATCATTTTGATGTTTCAGCTTCCAGTACAAGAAATGAAAGCAAGGAACGCAGTTTTCCTCCGGAACCAGTCAGCACTACTAATCGCGCTATTGCGTTAGGTAAGACAGGCGTTTTCTTCTAACGTATAATCTTTCAATGATGCCAGATTTATGAATTTTGTCTTTCGATGTTCTATTTTCTTTAAATTTCTTTGGTTTCACACAAATTTACCTTATTTACACATCTACATACACAAAAGCAAAAACTTACCTCTAAACATAAACCTTTACATCTTTTGGCGATCGTCAAATCAAAAACAAAAAGGTGAAATGTAAATGTACAATGTTTGCCGTGGGCAAGACATTGGGGATCATTGCTTCAAAAAGGTGCTGGAAAGTGAAAGTTGAACGATTTTTTCCTCCATCAACTGGACTAGTTACAAGTTCTTCGAAAGAATACGAAGTTTTAGTGGTCAAGTGGATAAATAGATAAAAATCTCTGGCCAAGCCGGAAAATGTTTTTACAATTCGGTATTCAGAACGATTTTGATAGGCTAACTTTGGCACCAACAGGGTCACCTACTTTGGGGTTGGGAGGGCGGGGGGTCGTATGGCAGTTTCCTTTAGTAAATGCCGATAAATAACTGGTTGTTTCATTGCTGCCTCACTATTTCCTTTTGTTGTCTTCAGTTTTCGTATGTCTCTCTTCACTCTCCTTAACTTTTAAGGTAGACATGATGACATTCCGACTCAGGACGCTTCAAGCGATAGTAGTGTCTCAGAAACGGAGCCACAGAGTGCTTTCAGTGCTGGCTGTCTTCCCTGTAAGATTAGACGATTTTCTTCTGCGAGCGACTGTTTCCGACACTATGCCGAAAGGCACAATCCCTTTGCCTTTTGCATGTACTGCGGGAACTGTAAGCCTGTGCAGAGAACGGATCAAATTCGAAGCAGCCTGTCTGATCACAACAGCCAGGTTCATCACAGCTCCAAGCCTGGAAACTGTTGGCTGTGTCTGTTTTGCAATAAGGTATCCACCCTTAACTCCTTTATTGTATGTATAAAAGTGTTTTGAAATTTGTTGCTGGTGTGATGCGTTTTTCTGATTTGACATTTTGCTGGTTTTGATTTTGCTCGAAATGATGATAAATTGGATGTTCAATGGAACAATACGATTCGGATTTTTATATTGTTCAACCGTCTGATTTTTCATCAAACACTTGTTTGATCTAAGCAGTAGTATGGGGCATTTGTTCCCAAAAATTGGGATTATTTTGTCAGCATCGTTTTTAACATGATGCATATTCATCCTTGCTTTTGTTGTTGCTGTTGTTGTTGTAGAGTTTTCTTCGAAAGGCGGAAGTCGGCAGTCATATGCAGAGAAAACATACAACCTGTCTGAGTCAGTGTCAGTGTCACCTCTGTGCCACGGTACTTCCCACTCCTGAATGCAAAAGTTTACACGTGAAGTTGGCTCATCATAAGCAGTTCAACCATTCAAGGGTCAGCGAACCCAAAGGGCCATCCTCTGCCAAAACCGGCTCTGGTTCGGTGGTCCATCCTACTACCTCTGCTACCTCGGATGCTCGGGTTCCCAGCCCACCCGGTCAGAATGAACTCAGCAGTGAAGATGAGACGGATTCTTCTCCATCGGAATTAGGTGTGTAAAGCTTTTTGGCTCTTGGCTACAGACTCACATTGGACCAACTGAGTAGTTGTGTTTTCAAGCTTGAGCATACACGCGAAGCGGACAAATTTGTTTGAAGTGAGGGGACCAGCTTGTGAGGGGACGGTCAGCCGCTAGTGCGCAGAGCGTAGTTTTGCTTTCATAACAGAGTATGGGCTAAGTGTCATGCTCTTATAATTATTTCTCTTGGTACAAGAGTCCAAGAGTGCATAGTGTATAACAGTATGACAAGCGCCACACTCTATGCAGTCAGAGCCAAAACTATATGTCCGCTATCGGCTTACCGCCTTCCCAAATTAACCCCTCTCACTCCGCCCCTATATTGGTACGACGGGGTCCAAACGGAGGTACGCTCACTCGCTCTATGTTTATGTGTTTAAGCTCAAAATCACAAGCAGTGCGTAAGAGTAATGGGTCTGTTTCGAACTTTATAACACAAACACAGTGGGCGAATTTACTTTGTTCACTGGGGTCCAATTTTTGGGGAGGGGTTAGGCCGTTAGCGAACAGAGCATAGTTTTGTTCTGATGAGAGAGCTTGCCAGTTGTCAGACTCTTATATTATGTACTCTTGGTGATACGCACTGACTGTTCTCACCTGAAATGATTGGCTCAACTAAAAACGGTAGAAAAACTAATGTGTTTTAACTAAAGTTTGCTTTCTTACCAAGAACATACAAAGTCAACAATAGCTTCGGTTTATATTTTTAATTTCTGATGCTTATTCTGTTTTAGAGGACGAAGATGACAGCAGCAGCGATCATGTAGTTGAAATGGCTCGTTCCACGGGCACAGAAACAACGGAGGGAAACGGGCTCTCCTCTGCATGGAATCACGAAGGCAGTCGTGTCCTGTCAAAAAGAAAGTCAATGGTCATGAACTCATCTGAGGATGACTCGAGCAGTAGTGATAGTGATTCTTCTTCCGATAATGATAGCATTAGTCTAAATCTGGACAGCTCTGCTGCAGATATCAGCGGAGTCACGCCAGACGAAAGACCTGCCAAGCGAGCCAAGCTGACGCCTCAGTCCGCACCCCACACCTCCCGCGCTAAAACGGGTGGCAGAACCGCTGAGCATCGGGTGGCCTTTAAGTGCAAGCTGTGCGGCTATCAGTGCCCCAATGATACGGATGATATGCGTCAGCATTTGGTCTCCGTTCACAAGGTCAAACAGTCGAATCTAGCTCAGTGTGTTGAGAAACGGGTGATCAAGCGGCCTAGTTCTTCTGGGACTCGTAAGAAGTCAGTTGCCTGCCAGATGGATTCAGCTTGTCAGAGCTGTTCCAAATATAAGCAGAAACTGGCTAGATATAAGAAACGATGGGCGAAAATTGTTGATTTTGTTCAAAAACCTGATATTTGATGACTAAGTTTGACTATTGTTTATTAACTTTGTGTTAAGTTTGTGTTTGATGCCGACCTGATTTTAGCCAGCCGGTCTTGTCGGCCTGACCCTTCCTGTCCATCTAGCTTTCTGGTGAACCAGTCAATTCTATTGCTTAAAACCTAAGGAGCAGCTGGAATAGAAGCATAATATTCATTTTAAAATTTTCATTCATTTCATTTTTCATCATTTCATTTTAAAATTTCACTTTTGTCGGAGCTGACGGTAAGGATGGAGGGCCGATTAGGCCGGCCAAGCCAGGCAGGCCGGTAAGGTTAGCACGGCCGTCGGCCTGGAAAATGAGTTCCTGATAGTGTATTCTTTCCACGCCGGTGTCGTAGACTATTTTTTCACCGAATGCCACCAAAAATAACTTTTCACGAACGAAGTTCGATTTTTTGCAATCTCGATCTGCAATCTGCAATTTTTTAAAAATTGATGTTTAAGTTGGCACATTAATATACGATACCGGTGCTAGTGTTGTTGACCAGCCGGGTGGAAAAGGCCAGCTGTCGGCCTTCCTTGACCGCACGTTGGAAACGATCGTCCGATCATAATTTTTGTCGATCCACAACAGGACTATGTGCTGGTAGTAACTGTGATTGATTAAAGTTTTGCGTTTCTTTTCATACTTCACTTATCATTATTATGTGGAACGCGTAGAAAGCTCGAGGCGGGTTCATTTATAGATTAGACCAAGAGTACATAATAACTAAGAGTGTTATCATTCAGACATACACTATGTGCTAGTGTTATAACTCACACTCTCATGGTTATCGAGCTGAAAACACCATCTGCGCAATAACGGCTGACCCCCACACAACTGAGTACCTTTACTTGAAACATTTTTGCCCGCTACGATTGCGTGTTGCAGCTCCAAGCATGCACAATTGACGCTAACAGAGTAGCGATCTTCAACACGAAAACATAGGGCCTTTTCATAAAATGATTAAACGGATTAACTTAAAAGTTTAATCATTTTATGAATGCGCTCACGGATTAAACGGATTAAAGTTTAATCCGTGACTTAAACGGACTAGTTTAATCCGTCAATCAAAAACCTTTTCATAAAATACCAACGGATTAAACTTTAATCCGTGACGTATTCATAAAATCGTGACGGATTAAAATCTTGGCGGATTAAACTTTAATCCGCAGCCTTTTCATAAAATGATTAAGTTTAATCCGTCACTTAAAAAACAGTTCAAAAGCACTAAAGTTTAACCCTTGTTATTTGCGGGGATTAAACGGATTAAACATCAGTTATAGTGCCGATTGCGTTTGAGACATCGACTTTAAACCTTCACTGCTCATTCATTACTTGGTGTTCAGCAATTATCGTTATATCAAAATGTAGCTTAATATTTTGCCTTTTGAATGGCTTCGATGAAACATTTTGGTTGTCTAGATTTTTCTTTGCTAATTATGGAACGAGTGCAACTTTTCAAATTTTTGTCGACTGAAGTAATGTTTTGGAGGGACATCAGTTTCATCACCCGATACTTCTGTCAAATGAAGATCATTCTTAGTTTATAACGAAATCGCTCTTCGTTGTGGAAAATCAAATATTAAAATGTTTGTGTAACCCGAATACTAACTGTCTACCTTTCTCATCTTTCTTGCGCATCAATTTTAGCTAGAAAGCAGCAAACCAAAGCAGCAGCTAGTAAAAAGTACTCGTAGGTGGTTGTTTCCTCCTGTGCTGTTTTTAAATGGCGTAACTTGTTGCCCAGTATTCAGAGTTGGAAAGAGACTAGTTTGAGGCAAGTTATTCCACTACCATCTCAAACTACTAACTACATAGTTTACTTATCTGGCTAACTACGTAGTTCTTTTTCAAAATTACTGCCACATCTTGCGGGCAATTTTGGTTTATTTATGCTCAATCGATACACGGTCTAATTGCACATTTTATCAATGCCTATCAGCTGCAGTTCGTTGCTTTAAGCTAAGAAGGGAATTTGGTCAGAAATCTATTTTGGCAAAACTGCCATTATTTTGTTTTGAACATAGATTTCTCGCCAACTACCACCCATGGATCCGCATGATGTTTGACAATATGAAAACTCACACCATTGCGAAGGTTCATTTTGGTTTGAGCTAAAACGTCTCTAGTTTGTGAAAAACCTCAATACGAATTTGGGAAATGTCGTGTCACCGGACATTTATCATTTCTGGGGCTTTACTTTAAGACCTGTTGAGTCAAATCCTAAAAGATGTCCCTAGGTTTTGTGGGTTGAAAACAGCCGATAGTGTCTGGCCCACCAATGACTGACTTGGTTTGAGCTAAAACGTCTCCAGTTGCGAGAAAGCTCAATATGAACTTCCGAAATGACATGCCACGGTATTTTCAGGGGAATTAAGACCTGCTGAGTCAAATCCGTCTAAAGATAGTCCCAGGCTCACATGTCCTTCACAATAAGTAATAATAACATTTGCTCGATTCTACAGTTTTGAGAAATCCATGTTCAAAAATTGATGGCCTATATTCAGCCGGTATGTCAAATATTTTTGCTAGTTTTTGCTAATTTAGCTTGTTTTGTAACCTCTATCAACTTTTGAAAATCGATTTCGCAAAACTGGAATTAACCAAAATTTCCTTTTATGCCTTGATATATAAAGGACACGGGTCAAGTGAGATTTTTTTATTTAATCCTCAACACAATCTTTATGCTACAAAAAATCCGCCAAATGAGAGGTAACACAAAATTTGGCAACTTCGGATTGAGGTCGCTCGCAACTGACGATATTTTGCAACCTACCCAAAAATGTCCTTCCGCAATAGTGCGAATTCATCTTGCCAAAAATCTCGCGAATCCGTTTGGTAGTTTTTGAGAAATCGATGTTCAAAACAAAATAATCGCAGTTTGCCAAAATGGTTTTTCGGTCAAATTTATAAATTAAAATAACGAACTAACTCCAGCTAATAGGTACCTATTGATAAAATATACAATTAGATGTGTATATATCGGTTGAGCATAAATATAAACCATTATTGTCTGTAAGATGGACAGTAAATTTTAGAAAAACTGATACTGAAAAAACTGAAAAAACCTCGAAAATAATCAGTTTTTGAAGAATTGGAGCTTGTAAGCTGAAATTTGAAACCTAGCAGGTGTGAGATAATTAATACAGCAAATTAATGTTGGTTCGTTGGTAGACAATTCTCTAGGCTAGCCAATCGCCAGACATTCGTCCTCTTCTATTCATAAGAGGTTCTCAACCTTGAGGCTTGAAGCGTCATCCAAGCTTATACTGTTCTGTTCTGAGGCAATACACAATATATATAATTGTCCAAAGTTTTATGACTATTAAAGGTTAAATAGAATATCAGGGATGGAAACCGGGTCATGGGTCATTGGATCATGGGTCGTTTGGGTCGCTATTTCTCTCTGGGTCACTGGGTCTTGGGTTACAACTTTGTGAAACATTTGGGTTAGGGTGGGTCTGGGTCAAGTTTCCTGTGGGTGACTTTGGGTCTGGGTCAGAAACTTTAGAGGATCATTTTGGGCATGGGTCACAGATTCTTGTCAAATTTTTTAAAGTTTGAATTTTTGTGGAGGAATTTTAGCTAGTTTTAAAGTTAAACCCGCTGCTTCCTGGGTCTACTTTAGGCAAAAATAAGTGGGGGGGAGAGTGGGGGGGGGGACCCACCCCCAACTAGTGGGGGTCGGAGGTCGCAAAGTGGGGGGGAGGAAATAAAATGAGCCAAAAATGCTAAGAATGCTGTATAAATAGCCTGTTTTCCACATACACCGCTATAACTATGCTTAAAAGTGCTCAAAAATCAAGTTTTAGCACCAAAAAAGGCGATTTTTCATCAAAAATTTTCGGCGAAGCCGGAAAATTTTTGTAAATTTTGACCAAAAATATTTAAAATTTGGCATTTTCTGGGCACCCTATAGTGAGTGGGGGGGGGGAAGCCCAAAAAAGTGGGGGGGAGGTGCTCGAGTGGGGGGGAACCCAACAAGGGGGGCCGCCCCCCGGCCCCGCCCCCCCCAGTAAAATAATCCCAGGCTTCTAAAAACTTTTCACGCCTTCGGCGCAATCACCAACACATTAGTTAAATTTTCGCAGAAATCAGTATAATTGGGCGTGACTTGCCATGTTATTCTATTTCAGTCGGTTTACATAGTAAAATCACTTAACATGTTGGACATATTTCTTTTGATTTTAAAATTTTACAGCATCCTTCCTTAAATGTCACCATTATTGGAAGAGTAATAAAAAGTTTCCAATTTGAGCTAATTTTCAAAATTATAAGGCCAACTAAATGGTTTTAAAGCAATTTAAATGCATAAAAACCTACAAATGCTTTCAGAAAAATTTAGGTTCCTTAGTTCCCTTCCCCTTTCTTTCCCCTTATTAAGTTAAAATTTCAAATTATTGAAAAATTTTAAGCTTTTTAATAATGTCTCCCGTCCGAAAATTTAGTTATTCTTCAAAATATCAATAGTTAGGGCTTTTCGGAAATCGTGAAAGCTCCCTCGTCTCACATTTCCTTTAAGTATAAAATCTTGTCTGAGGTTACAAATTTATTAAACCAAAGTTAGCAGTGGTATGCTTATTCTTGCGTGTTTCCAAAAATTAAAAAGGGAGTTTCAAAAACACTTAACAAAGGGTCAATCTCATTTAGGTAAAGTCAGGCTGTGTCAAGTTATTCTATTGGGTCATTTGGGCCTGGGTCACGAAAATTCTTGGGTGAGTTGGGTCAGGGTCACTAAATTTTAAAATTTGATGGCTCACCCTGGGTCTGGGTCAAATTTATGTTTGGGGCGAGTGGGTCATGGGTCACAAAATGTGACCCAGTTTCCATTCCTGCAGAATATATAGAAAATGAGAAAATTGAGAAATTCCATGGGGTTGTTTCGAGAAGTTCCGTGGGGGGGGGTACTATATAGTATATATAGTGAAATTCAGCAAAATTGGAAATGGCCAAGAATCAGCCAAAAAGCAAACCCACCCTTCTTATACGTTCTTTTAGGGGATTATAGTAGATGCGCCCAATCTGCGTCACCTTTTGTCCACGCATAAAGTGTGTTCACTTTGATTAACTGTAACTTTTGAAAGATCAAAGCTTATGAAATGAAACTTTACAGAAGTGTCAAGTACATCTACTTCTACATTTCTTTAAAATTTGACTGTTTTAGATAGGGCATACCGTAAGTTATAGCTGTTTTTTGCCAAAAAAGTGCAGTTTTTCGCTGTCAAAGGATTGTTCCCTAAAGTGCGTCGGTCGTGTCTTAAAGTGCGTCATTTAAAAACTCCTATGATTTGCATTAAAAAACTAAACTTTGAGACGTTATATCTTCCATGTCCTACAATTTTATGCTACGAAAATTTTTTATATGGTAGTTGGCTTGTTCATAAACAATATATATCAAAATCAACAAAATCTGTGATCTTCGAAAAATTTGTTAAAATGCTAGTACTGTGTTATTTCAAGCGAATTTGAGTTGCAAATTAAGCTTTGACAATTTATAAAATGTAATTTTATGATTTAAAGCCCGAAACAAGGACTTTTACTAAAAAAATAAAATGCCAGAAAAACAGAAAATTTGGTATCAGATTGCTCAGAATTATTCCGAGGATTGTGTTTTTCCACTTATTTTTGTCTTAGGTTAAGTTATGGAGCCAGTATTTGCATTTATTTGAAGCAAATTTACACGTAAAAGATACGAACGCACATTAGGGATATTTGCGCAAAAAGTAAATTTAGAGCGACGCACTTTAGGCACTGATCAGTGGTTCCAGTAAAATCGGAATTTATCAGTTCTAGTACGGCGAAATCAGGAATTGTTTATATTTTTGGAATCAGCAGATTCTAACGAACAATTTGATAGCTGACACTTTAAAAGTTGTTAGGTATTAAGGTTGTTAGGTGCATAAAACTGAATTTGGGACATTGCTTAAACTTTGGCGGACAACGGGTGTTTTATTCAAAGTATATTGAATTTTGTAGTATTGTGCACGGTCAAAACATTTTTAGGAAATATTTTTTACACCATTGCATAGAGCTTGAATAGACCTGCTCAGAAATGTAAAAACTTTAGGATATCTTCCATTCTGTAGTGCACCAGACTACTTTAAACGGCTGAGTGACGCACTTTGGGGTATGACGCACATTGGGCGAATCTACTATACATTAAAATGTAGTTTTGGTGTAAAATTAATCTATATAGCATTGTGCTAATAATCTCATCAGTAGCTATGTATTGTTACTAGTCTAATGAGCAGTTAATTGTCAAGCAAGCACGTCGAAACAGTAAACCTGAAAATCATCATTGTAAAAATGTTACAAAGTTTAATGATATTATTGTTGCTGTTAGCTATGAATTGAAGTAAGACTTTGTCACAGCATCATTTGTATTCATAAAATCAGGATTAAACTGGCGGATTAAATGGATTAACTTAAACGGATTAACTTAAACGGATTAAATACGTATTCATAAAATCACGGATTAAACTACTTAAACGGCTTAATTTAATCCGTTTAAGTTAATCCGTTTAAGTCGTGGCTCAGTTTAATCCGTTTAAGTAGTTTAATCCGTGATTTTATGAATACGCATTTTTAATCCATTTAATCTGTTTAAGTTAATCCGTTTAAGTTAATCCATTTAATCATTTTATGAAAAGGCCCATAGAGCGACTAGCGAGTGACCTTACACAGTTATGTACTGGGTGGGTATTCAGTTGTGCGGGAGGGTTAGCCGTTGTTGTGCAGATGGTGTCTACAGATTAATGACTGATATACTCTGTTATTATGTACTCTTGATTATACGGAACTGAAAATACCTAACACATGAACTTACGTAATGCATAAGCAACAAGTAACCCCTAAAAGGGGCAATATTTCGCCCCATTCGAGTTCGTCTCAACGAAAAAATAACTTAAGCGGATTTAGACATGCAACTGCAATTGAAGCCAATGCAAATGCAAGTTAATTAACATGGTTTAACTGGCTAACGTAAGTCCGCTACCTAAAAGGAAAGTATGACAGCCCACAGTTTGAACTGTCCTGTCTCACCGACGTGTCTGCAGCTGTGTCAATTTCTAATTTTCAGCACTAGTTTAGTGAATTACACTGGATGACATAACTTAGGATTAGTAGCTGACTTTATTCAGCTTTCCTTGTTATTGATCATTTTCTGGTTAAATAAAATGCAAGCTGAAGTAGAAACCAAGTTCGTGCTATTGTGATTAATGTGATTCGAGCAATTCTTCTGATCAATTGCGTTTTAGTACACTCATGCGATAGTCATTCTAATAATAATGATTTGAGAAATTATTAAAATTGTAAATTTCTAGTCTTATCATATAACTCAGAAGTGATGCGCCCCATTTCGTTGCTTTGCTACTGAGTTCAAACTAGGGGAGATCACTTCTCTTGAAATCGTGGCATGACCATCGCAAATATAAAATGAAATGCTTTGTTGTCAGTTTCCACAAAATCAGTTTGGGAATTCTCAGAATCATTTTGTTGCCAAATCTGGTCTACATACTAGCCGGAGTTGATTTAGAAAATTTAGCATCATCGTGAATGTGTTGGTTTTTTTAATAGCAAATACAAATGTTGGAAAAAGACGCTTAATTCCGACGCCGACATTTAAGAAATGATGCAGTAGTTCCAGGCTGCCTCATTTGCATAATTTGCACATAGCAACCATTCTTTCGTTTTGTATTCCAGTCAAGGGGGGCAATGTATAAACTTTGTTGAGGATGAAAAAATATTTGTTGGCCCCCCTACTCAAGTTTAAGGGATTAGAATAGATTAAAGATTTCATCCGGATATGAAGCCATTAATAATTCCACAAACGTTTTTCATATGTTTAGCCTTTTTGACATCGTTTGACCAAGGCTCCCCCTAATTTAAAAAAACTGGAGCAGCTAGGTTTACATGCTAAGCATAGGCGCTGCTTTTAGTAAAAGAAAATTTCCAGTTCAAAAGTGGGTTCACCCATCACAAATATTTCGCCTTCGGCGAAATAAAAATAATACGATACGAGAAAGAAAGTTTACATTATCTCTTAGTAGCAAATTTTTAGCTTATACAGGGTTTGCAGTCGTTGAGCCTTTGACAGCTACAGTTACAGGTGTAGGTGGCGGCTGAGAATTACAGTTAGACAGTCTTCCGACCTGGCTGGCCCAGCCTAATTTAGACTCTTCTGTTGGTTTCAGTCGAAGCAGAGACCGCAATGCTTTATTGTACTCTGTGCTTCGGAAATAGTAAATGACTGGATTTGCGGCATTATTTGCGAGGGCGAACCAACCAGCGAGTAGTGATGTGTGAGCAAATACTGAGTCTGCTGCGTTGACCAGTGTAAGCGAGAGAAGAATGATCATCGTACATGTCCAGGTGCTAATATACACAGCAGCTGCTAGCTAGAAATGCATAAATAACAATTGAGATGAGAACTCTAACCAAAAGAATGCTTCTTTTTATTGAACTTCAAGTTTTGAGAAGAATAATGACCTCGTGACTTGTGCTGTAAACGTTGAGTTCATCTACGAGATCCACGCTTGTTCAGGGTTTTTTTGGTTTTCGGATTTGCGTCAACCTTGCGTCCCGCTAAGTTTAAGTTGCGTCCGGTTAAGAAATTTTGCGTCCAGGTGGAATTTTTGTTTTATCGGGTTTTCTGTGCAAAAAATTGATTTATTTATAAAAATTTTGATAATTTCTTTAGTGTAATACTATTTAGACTATTTAGAAAGTTGATGCTGCTCAACATTAATGCAGGAATACAAAGGTACCTAATACCTATAGAACAGCGATAAGGGCAATTTACACGGCGGGGGGTCTGGGGGGCGGAGCCCCCCCAGAAGTTGAAGAATTTTTTGCAATTCCAGAATAATCCGCAATGGAAATGTTCAAAAAGATTTTATTTCGCACCTGTTGCATCTGACGCAATACCTTGAGTAATTTTCAATATTATTGACACACATTATTCCGACATTTCAATGTCATACATAGTTGGACTAACTAGAGTATAATTAATGAAATATTTAGGAATAGCATTGAGAAAAAGGTAGTAAATATCAAACATACATTCAGTTTCAAAAACTCTGAGAACTTCTGATCCCTGAAAACAGTATTGACAGTGAGTACCGGGGGGTCTGGGGGGAGGAGCCCCCCAGAAGTTGGAGATTTTTTGGCAATTACGGATTGAATCCGTAATGGAAATGTTTAAAAAGATTAATTTAGCGTCTGTAGCATCTAACACATTTTGTGCGTAATTTTCGATTGTATTGACACACACTATTCTGATGTTTCAATGTTATAGATAAACTAATTACGGTATTAAAAATTAATGAAATAGTTATTAAATTAATATCACTAAAAAGAAAGGTAGTAAATATGAAAACACAAAGTCCATTTTCAAAACTCTGAGAATTACTGACACCTCGAAAGATCAGTGTAAAAGGTCAGCGGGGGGTCTGGGGGGCGGAACCCCCCAGAAGTTGGAGATTTTTTGCAATTAAGAATAAATCCGTAATAAAAATGTTGAAAAGAATTAATTTGGTATCTGTTAAATCTAACTAAAGCATCAAATGCTATTTCGGTCTTTGCGTAAATTGCAGCGTGTATGCGTGTTGTACTGTTGTAGTATTATTCTTCAAAATTCTGTTAAACTCAAATATTCACGGTTATGCACATTGTAATGTTTTACTTATTGATGTGAAATTTGCGAGTTCAAAAAGATCTCTGGATACAGGTGGACAACGACTTAAGAAATAACATTGAGACATGATCTTGCACCTTGGCATTCCACGACAAAGTGGTAAACACCAGGGGTCTGGGGGCGGAGCCTCCAGAACTCGAAGAAATTTTTGGAAAAAACGGAAAAATTGGTACTGGAAACATTTAAAGTTTTTACTCTTACAAAAGTGAATTTTCTCCCGAAATAATGTTGCGTCTAGCTTGCGTCCCGTTAAAATTTCGTTGCGTCCAGATAAGAAACTTTGCGTCCAGACGCACATCTGGACGCAAAAAAAACCCCTGCGCTTGTGGCTGACTGTAGTAACTCATGTGCACCATTAGCCTTCTTGGACAACTTGGCATTAGTGTTGTTCGTTGGCTGTCTGGCTAATGGCCGGCGAAGTGGTTGTCCGAGAAAAACAGCCAATTGGCTTGGCCTGACATTGGTTGTTGGCCGGCCAATGGCTAATGGACAACAGTCATGAGCCAACCGGTTGATCACATCGGCCAACGGTCAACCACCCGGTTGATCGTTGGCTGTTGGCTGATCGGCCAACTGGCTGGCCGTTGGCCGTTGGCTGGCCTTTGTCCGAAAGTTGACCAAGCTCAAATTTACTGGTTTTATGCTTCAACCATGTCGTGAAATTTAATTTAATAAAATCGTGCCATGTTGCATTAAACGTTATTATATTAAATATACATCTCTCCATATTTTCAGTTCACCATGCTGACACTTGCTCCAACTTTTCGATAGGTCCGTACTCATTTATCCTAGTCAGTATTATTTTTCAATAAAATTTGTTAAATAATAATTTCAACCGTGCTAAGAACTTAGTGTTTAAACGTGTTTATTGGCCAATGCTTCATCAATCCATTGTAGTCTTCCAGCAAAGTTAAAGCTTAATTGTTATTGATTGGATCTAATCGTTTGCAAAACTATTTTTAATTGAGTTAGAGAAAGTTTGATGCATACTTAAGCACAGTAAATGCATTAAACGAGTAAATTCCAGCTAAGCCAGTTGCCAATAGCTTTAGCAACGACCAACAACGGCTTATGTCCAACTATCAGCCACCGGCCAACCCAACCAGCTACCAGCGGCGAACCAATTGGTCGTTGGCTGTTTGCCGTTGACCGGCCAACAGGAAACTCAAGTCTAACTATATACTAAGGTCAGTCAGTCCAGTCCGTCTGTCTGTCATGTCTGTCAGGTTTCAGCTTTGAACCAACCGATTATCACGTCGTGATGTATTGCCTAGTTGGCCTTGGAAAAATACAAGTTACTTTAAGAAAACAATTTAGGTTGCACATGCGAAAAGGGGAGGGAGGATGGTCTGTCAAATAGGAATGTGAATTTTTAGAGTTAACTGAAGCCTAAAACCTGGTACATTTGAGTGTGCATTTTTTAGTTGCATTTACTACTACATAACACCAAGAGTACATTAAATAACTAAGAGTGTGACAAGCGTCAAGCTCTTAGTATTAGGCTTTCGACATGATCTACACGATAACGGCTACCTACCCCCCTACATACTCCATAGACCCATCATTTCAACGAAATTTGCACGCTATCCTTTTGCGCTGAAGCTAGGCAACATACACACTTTGGACTAACTAACGAGTTACGTTTTCCAGCTTTAGAACGCAGGCATAGCGTGCGAATTTCTTTGAAGTGGTGGGTCTAATTGGTGGGGGGGGGGGGTGGGGTGGGGTCAGCCGTTATCGTGCAGATCATGACGTCGCAAGCCTAATAACTAAGAGCGCGGGCGCTTGTCACCCTCTTAGTTATTATGTATATATTCTTGCTAACACTATCTCGGCGAGTACTCGCAAGCACACAGTTGTTTACTTTGAATCATAAAAAATATAGAGCATGGATTACTGAACTTTGGGTGACTAAACCATGTTTATTCCTATTCTTACGAAAACTGTCAAAAGTCTTGCTCAAAATCAGCATACTTTCAGTTAACTTTAATATAAAAACCTAATTCGATGAACATACCATGATTGATCGTATCAAGTGCTTTTGCCAAGTCTGCTCTCGCGCAATTTGAGATTTGGCTCTTCCAGGGTTTTCTTCCGACTTCTTTGCGTATCTATTGGCTTTTATTGCTAGTGTGACGTTAACAAGAATCACAAAGGAGTTTATTAACAGAGTAGCTCTATTCCATATTTCCAAAGTTACACCTAGAACATATATCAGCCCAATTGCACCGACCATACCGATACCATATCATGTATATCTATCACGTTTACGCTTTTTATGCACGGCAGGCTTCTTATGTACTGAACAAGCAAACGAAAATGTATATAGGTATGCAAGTATTCAAATATTTAATCAAGAGAAATAAGGAGGTTCTGTTCAAATCTCAATTATTTCTAATTTATGCTATATATTGTTCAGTTTATTTAAAAGTTTGCTACATGCTCTTAGTAACAAATCGAGCGGAGTACCGCAAAGGAGGGGGGTGAAGCCGCGGAGGCTCGGCGGCTTGGAGAGCGGCTTCATCGCGCATAGGTGTTAACTACAGTAAAACTATTAGCCTAGCAGAGCAAGCACTTTGCGTACTCTTTCAAAGTATTTGTGCCCTTTACAATATAGGTACCATTTTGTATTTACGATTTAGTTCGTAATCGTGGGATGCTATGCGCAACCGATCTACTACCTGCAGAAAACCCTTACCATCCATGGCAAAAGGTGGCATGCAGAATGGCACTGTAACATTGTATGGTACAAAAGCTACGCCGACGAGAGCCATAGTTATTGGATAAATCAAAATCACAACAGCAGTAATTGCCCCAATTGCAACATGCTTTTTTGCAGCTTCATACGTGGTCGGCGCTGAAGCAAAAGTACACATAGATACTGTTTTGCTGTGAGTAGAGGTGTTTGCAGCAAATACATCCTTTGATCTGGCTTTACTATGTTTAATGCAACATCTAAACCAAATGCCTTAATTATCCTCTTCAGTTTTTCGAGCAGTTTTTTAAACTTCCATTAAGTAGTATAAGTAAAATTTTCTCACAAGAAATCATAAACAATCGATCCGCTCCAACAGCTAAGGTTAAGACTGAACTCAAGTTTAAACTGACTGTCAGCGGTAGTAATATAAAGTAGCACGCTCTTTGAGAAATGGCCCAGTGAAAGCAAATGATTACAGATAAAATGGCAAAATTGAAACAACAAGCGAAATCAGCCATCGCCAAGCTAAACATGACTTTGTTCTTAAGCGAGTCAACTCTTATCGTTACAAAAGCTACCAAGCCATTGGCAACCGTTCCAAATACACCGCCAAGGGCAAATACTGGTATTGAAGGCCAGGTATAAATGTGAAAAGGTACAGCATCTTTCGTAATGTTCATTTCCTGTCTGCAACTGTGCCAAATATCTGTAAACCCTTAAATTAGCGCATGGGAACAAAACATTTGCAATTATGATAGCTAAACACATCGGAACACAAAACGTTTCAAATTATGATAGCTAAATTCCTACTAAATGTCTTTCTTTTATGCGTACTTTGATCAGCAGGTGCATTTAGAATGTGTATAAATAATACCTATGTACCTAATAGGTAAGGTAGTCCGCGTGCAATAATGAATAGTTGGAACGGCATTTGCAATGATGCGTTATTTTATTTAATTACATAGCTTTCTGAGCACATCCTCAATCAAGCACTTTGCTTTCCCATAAGCATATGTAATGGAAAAAGGATTTAGAAAATTAAATTCCTGTGTCCAAAGAAAAGAAAACGTTTTTACTCTTCAAACCTTAGGTACCAAGTGCGTAGTGTAAAAGTGTCACACTCTTTGTTTTGCCTGTATTAACGCAATTCATTGCCGGATTAGTCGGATTAGACCCTTTATCCACTTATGTGGCACTTTACAACAATTACCTACGATCAAAGACTCTGCCTTTTCCTTGTCCTTTTCCTTCACCTAAAACGTTTAAAACAACAACTTCAATTAACATATACTGCAATCACATAACTACACAAAAGACTCCACAAGATATAACCTCAAACATCACTTTCTTCTTTAACCTGAAACAACAAAAAAATGGCATATTAACTAAATTATTTCATCATCTTCCTACGTATTTTATGAGCTTCCTCCTCCTTTATATGTCTTTTCTGTTTATTCTCAGACCATTCATTCGAAGGCAAGCCAGACGTTTGCACTCACTCAGCTTAGTACATAAGTAAGAATAGAAGTAGAGGGGGGCTAGGCTAGGCTAAGAAAAGGAAATAAAAATGAAAACAAAGCTTAGGTGACTTAAGCAATTTAGGTAGTTTAAAATCGTAGGTAAGATATTTGTTTTAATTTACGTAGGCTTACGTAGTAGGTAGTTTAGTTATTACAAAGGTACTCATTTTTAGTTAAGGTCCCTACTGGACCTGAAAAAAGTGTTTCCTTGCTTTTGTAAAGTTGGAAGTGTACGAACTAACCAAACTTTACGAGTGGAAAACTGCGCACAAGGAGAACGTCGAACCTGGAGGAGATGTAGTTCCAGTCGACCTAACTAACCTCGCCAAAAGACCTAAGTGAATCTTACCGAACGGAGTTAAACCGCCGATGAAGAGCAAAGACTCAAATGACAAATGAACTATCCCAAATTTGCTAAAATGTACACACTTAAAAGAAACTATCTACCTACCCAAATAACCTCAGAAAAGCCCTACTTACCGATTATACAAGTCTAATACAAAAACCCAACTAAGAAGACGCCCTAAAATGGTCCAAAAAGAGACCACATTTACTTTAAAAATTATGCTGAACAAAGGGGCAAACCCCGAAATGCGTACAAAATAGGTGTAAAGCAATTACAGAAATAGAAACAATCTAACTAGTTTTTACACGACTTCAAACGGATAATAGAATAGATTCACACAGGATATAATAACCAAACCAAAAACTAGTACAATAGACCAAAGCTTAATAAACTAAACCAATGAAATTCGAACCTAAACTAATCAGAGAATTTTTAAAAGCCTCATAGAAATTTAGAACAAGAAATAAAAACAGAAGTTTATACTAGAAAGAGATATAAGAAACGATCACTTAACTAAAAGAATAGACAATTAATAAAGTAATGGCTCTACAGGGTCACCCTGGAGCTCATAGAGGTCTAAAGTGGTACCCACTTTAGACTATAACGGCAAGTAATAAAAAGCACAGCTAATATGTAGGGCGTAGGGAGGCTAAGCAAAACAATACACGACCAGTCTAGACGAAGACAAAACACAAGACTGAATGTAGACAGGCTAAGGAGATTAAACTAGTTTTGAAAGGCCGTGGAAGAATTTGATTGGTTGAATGTGAGACCCCCTTGAAAGACGAGATGCTGGGAGAGACTCTTAGCAAAAATAGACAAGTACGCAGCGCCACCTAGTGACTAGGCTGGCTGATACACATATACGTAATTTACACACACACACCATAAAGCTCTCAACTAAAAGACTTTCACACATAAATTTTACACGATGATTTCAGATTAATTTCACAACACACTTTCAAAATAAATCACACACATTATAATTCACTCTTAAAAATAACATTTCCAACCCAATTTCAATCAAACTAATTTCAAACACACACATTAATATTTTTAGAGGACCGACGTCACGTCGCCTCAGTATACTTTGCCAAAGCGAGAGAGACCCTTTCTTTTCAGCCGCCACGAGGCTTTGAAGCGGCCGCTGGAGGACCAAGTTTTGAAAATATGAGGACTTCTGTTCCTCATGGATTGATGAGCGCCAGGTCTGGCCCATAAAATTCGACACCTAAAATAAAATCCGGCCTTTGGCCATCCATCTTTTCAAGTTAGGGGTCACCTGTTCTCATCAATTCCAGGGTCCTCTAGCCGCCAGACGCGCCTGTGGGCTGCAGTAGGTCACGACTCGGCAGCCCAATAGAAAACGTGATCACGCCCAGGCAGCCAATCAGCTGTTAGAAGCTGTAAGGCCAACCCCTTGCTGGGGTCTAGACTGAAAACAGAAGTTTTCAGTCAGTGCTTGGCTGGCAGTCGGGGAGAGAGGTCGGTCTCTCTCCCTTTAGAATTAACTATACTATTTTCGCCCCCACCTATGTCCGTATGTACCCGGGAGAGGTGTGTCCTGCGCCAAATATACGGAGGCCTGGACTATAGCACCTCTCCCCATACCCCCATGTCCCCTAGGGTTTTCCATTTTAGGTTCTGCCAGCCAGGTACTCACGTTTCTGGCAGCCCCCGTGTGCCCACATGTCTTCATGTGCACGGGCTCTTTTGCTTAGGCGACTCACGGGGTGCACTGCTTTTGACCCAGGGACCATTATGCCTCAAAGGCGGTCCCCGGGTCCCGCCTTCGCTGATATTCTTCGGACCCCGGAAGACCACTTTTTGTATTATTTTTTTGGGCCAAGTGCCCTTTATTTTTTATTGTATCCGTGAGGGTGTGGGCCTTTCGCCCCAGCTTCTGGGGTATTTTTGGTGGGTTTTTAGCTCTTCCCAAGTGGTTTGCGAGCAGTCGGACCTCGCAAACCACCCATTTCAAAAAGGTTTTAAAAATCATCATTTTTTTCCCGTTTTCTGTATTTTTCTAAAAAGGCCCTTTTTGGCCCAATCTACAAGTAAACCGTCATGGGTTATCTCCACTCAAATCCACTCTAGAAACCGCCAGTTTACCTCTTTTAGTCTTTCCTGTTTTTCACCGCAAGTCCAATCTTAGCACCCTAAAATCTACACGAATTTGGGTGTTTAGTTTTAGGGGAGGACCCTTACCTACCCACCTTGAGGAAGGGGAGTTAGGATACTCCCCGGGAGTAGGTATTTCAGGTTAGGAACCCCATTTAACCCCACAGCCGGCAACTAGAGTTGCTGGCCATGCTTTTCCGTCGCGTCCATAAAAACTAATTGTTATAATTATGTTTCGTTTGTAATTGTTGTCGGCCTAAAACATGAGGTTTTCTAAAACACTCTAAAAACAGAGTTGTCCTTTTAAATTGTATTTTGTTTACCAATAATCAAGACGTTAAAAGGAAATGCCGGCTCCCCGGCTGTCCTTAGCCGTTTTGTTGTGATACTAGTAGCAATAATTACTAAAACAGCAATTATTTTCCCCCTTTTGCTGTTACACACACAAAAGGAAATAACGCACGGGCGATCACGTGGGAATGGCCATTTCTGGGCCATTCCCGAAATAGAATGCACACAATCACACCGTAGCTAGATGTCAGTTAGGAATTAGTTAGGTTAATAATACGGGAATTAGCCCCAAATTGGTTGTATTAGTTTAGAATATTAATAGTGATGCCTGAATGTGGACTTCTCATGGAAACTCCTCCAGTTGAGGTTGTGAGCGAAGCCAGGAATGCGTGAAGTGTGAATGAGGAGTGAATGTGGTGTGAACGTGTCTGCATACCTTTATTTGTACAACTGTCAATGAATGTCTGAATTCGTACGTGTGAAGACGACTAACTGTAGTTGTACGAATGGCTCTGCGTGAATGGTCTACTTGCGAATTGTGTGTTTGCAGTAATTCGAATGAAACGTGTGCATGCTGTATGACTATAACAGTATACGTGGGACTGCTCATGTAAACCCCTCGCGGAGGTCTTGAGTATAGTCCGTAGGGCAATAGCTAGTTAAGCAACATTATAGGTAGTAATTACTTTATAACAATCAGAACATATATTGTAAGTAATTATAGTCAGTATTAGTAATTATAGTTAGTATTAGTATTTATAGTTACAGTTAGTATTCGTAATATTAGTAAGGACTGGTAAATATCAGTTAGGTACATGCTAGTCCGGTTAGGTTTAGGATTCTAATTCTAATTTGTGTGTCTTCGGTATGGTGATGCGGTTTGTGTCGGAGGCGTGGGAATCGTGGGTCCCGGTATTATCAACTCCTCTGCAAAGAGGGTATCCGATCATGATGACGGTGGACGCCAGGTTAGGTGGTAAAACCACCGTCACCCACTCATGGCAGAGACTTGATTGGGTTGGGAGTAGGTCTCTGTCGGGTACAAGAGTCACCGTCAATAAGCATCCGGGTAGAGGGAGGCTTTGACTTAGGTCTTAGTGTCTTGTAGAATGGGAAGCTTGGACTCGTGGCTCCCATGGCCAAATCCACAGACCGCAGGACTGCATTGTAAAGCACATTATTACAGATTAAAGTAATTTAGATTGACCTCAGAGGCCCGCGTAAGTCGCCTTATCTAAGGTGAGGAACCTCTGCAAGAAAAGGTCAACCTACCGTTGTTTCGCTAAGGTTTTAGGCTCAGTCTTGGAATTTAGGTAACCGCATTTGCATAATTGTCATAATATGGTTTGGGAGCCAAATATTAGGTTATTAGCTCAGGTTAAGGTTATAATCGTTGTTACTGGTCTAGTTTAGGCTTGCCATAGTCAGAATAGGCCTCAGTTAGTATCAAGTAGCCCGTAGTAAGTAGTAATCGGTAGTAATTAGCATTGCACTGCTCGGTAGCCATATTTGTGCCCTAGTTATATATTATTCGTCAGTTCTAGCAAATAGGTTATACATCATATACTGGGTAGTACGTAGCAGTTGAGATTAGGTCAGTTAGCTGTAGTTTTAAGTCTGTAGTTGGTACTGAGTAGTGCTCATGTGACTTTATGCCCAAAGGAGGCTCGGCCAGAGCCTCATTTGCATATTTGGCCAAAACGTCCGAAATGGCCATAGTCACGTCCAATTCCTTTGGTTGATTACCAAAACACCCAAAACGTCCATTTTTCTCTGTTTTCCACTGGTTTTCAATCTAAAAGCACAAAATAACACATTACACGTTACACAACACAGTTCGGGTCTCGAACCAGCACGTGAAAGCCAATCGGTCCGGATAATAGTTGCTGGGGTATTAATTCACACCACCTTTGTTTCTAATGGGTTTTAACCCATTTGATTCAGGTAGTTGACGTCTGCACGAAGCTAGCTGCATCGTCTGCTGCTAAAATCGGTGGTCCTGTTCGATGCTCAGGCCGTGTAGCCAGACCAGCTCAGAGATCTCACGGCGCCTTGCCCTGTCATTGAGTCTAAATCTGTGTCAGCCATTTGGGATTCGGTAGATCCTGTTGGTGTCTGTTAGCCATACTCCGGAGAACTGGTTCCGTTTGCAATTGCCAGTATAGGTACTACCAGAGTCCTGGTTTATTGGGGCAGATAATCAGTACGTGTCAGCAGAGGATTTCGGTCTACTCAGAATCAGTATGGGATACTAAAACAGAAACGAAAACGCACCATACATCGTGAACTTTCAACTATGCTTGTTTCCGTCAGTTCAACTGAAGAAACTCACTAACTTTTGTATCGTACTGTTTAATTGCGAGATAATCTATTTGATCCAGCCGTACCGACCCTTTTGCTGTTAGTCTGTTAAATTAAGCTCTTGGGATAGCCAATTATACGGAGGCTATTGATCTTTTGCTGTTGAGTCACCTAAATTCAGTTGTCTGGGTAGTCAATTACACGGAGACACCAGACCGTAGCCAACCTCGCTCCCACCCGATTCGGATCATAAATGACGTTGTTTTGTGTAGTTACGGTATGCAATCGATTATATTTCATGCTCTTTTATGATTTGTGTAAACTAGGTTCTCAGAGTTAGAAAAGGTCAGAGTCTGAACCTAAAAACGTAGTACGAACAACCATGAAATCATCTTAAGTAGAGTATCGAATTCAGCCCATCTGATCTAGAGAACAAGAATATTTATATATAGACTAATTCTGACAATCAGAAATGACTGAGCAGTGAATATATACATCCCTCTCATTTGAAAACAGTTGTATGTAATAATTGCCTCTGTCTGTCTATGAATGGATACTTAGTTCCGTAGTGCTTGTCCATAGAAACTGCATCATTCGTTGAGTTTACTGCTTTTTGCACCATATCATTATCTATTCTGCCTGTAGTAACTGTAATTGTTGAGAATAAAGATCATCTTTTTACAGGAAAGCTAGTGTTGCGGATTTCCCTAACAATCCCTAGCTCTATCCGTATTTGAGGTTAGAGTTGAAACTACAGTCGCCCATAGAGACTATAAAGCCCTGTTTCCCTACAAAGACGAACTCACCATCCCAGACCCCATTTTAGGTCAGCCATTGAGCCCTGGTTGTCAGCATACCACTACAGCCGGAGGGAGCATCAATCTAAGTTCCATCTTTGCGTGCCGACCTTTGCTAGTGTATCAGGTCCTGATCAGATCTAGTCTCGCCTAGTTCATTCTAGCCTAAAATAGCACTAACCGACTAAGTACGACCCCGAACCGAACAAAGGTTATTGGAAATCACGACCCCACCGAAACAGGGAATTTCAGGAAAGATCTGACAGAGTTCATTACACATAGATTCTTTATGCAGCAGGCAGTAGTGTCTAAATATCGGGAATCAAAGTAAAAATTTACGTGTGTACACCTGGCACCCCCACCTAATGAGTCAACGCCTAAACTGATTGAGTCAAGCTTGTTAGGTCGCATAGTGATTGAGTCAAACATTATTAGAATTGAGTCGGCTTTCGTTTGTTAGTAAAACACATTTGATTATGGGAGTGCTAAATGTTACTTGTCGCTCCCATGATTGATCCATGATCTAAAAATTTGTGAATAAGTTATACATAAGCTCTACTAATTGAGTCACCAATTTATTTGTTGCTGTTTACTTCCGTTCACAAACAATTTCACTCAGAAACTTCAAAATTACTGTTTACTGGTTACCGGTCAATGCAAGTAAACGATAGCTTAGTTAAGGCTTACCAAGTGTCAATTCGAATTTTGTTAACAATGAACTGAATCATTCATAGGTGTAAGAAGACGGGGGGGTTTTGGGGGGGGGTAGCCCCCCTGCCCTTTTTTATTCCTCCCTCAAAATTTTTGAGGGGGACGTCACTCCAACTGGGGGGGGGGAGGGCAGTAGTCGCGCCGACGGCGCGAAAATTCGCCAAAATTTGGGTATTTTTCCAAAGTTTCAAAAAAGTCCAAATTTTAGGCTTAAAGTGTTTATTATTGCGAGAAATACACGTTTTTAACTGTATTATGCAGTTTCTGACTCAATATTGATCTTATTTTGGACTTGGAAACATGCTAGCAATCAAGTTTTCGAGTTTAAAACCCACTGCCTAATGATAAATTTACTTCATGGTTGAATGTTTCTTGGCATTAGAAACGGCTGAAAATGCGACTTTTGTCATAAAAATAGAAAAATTTGGGGGGGACAAGGGTTGGCGGGTTGCCAGAGGGGTCCCCCAGAAAAGGTTGGGGGGGCCGCCCCCACCTCAAATCTGCGTTACACCTATGAACTGACTAAATTAATTTATGAAATGGGGAATGCTGTGAATACGAGTTGATGTTTGTAAAGACGCCGTCTTTTTACTAAATTGTAGTAATTGAGCGTTTTCCAAACGATTCTGTGGAAAAAAGTTTTACACTGGCAAAATTTGGGGGGGCGGGGCGGGGGAGGCGATGCCTGACACAAAATTTGAAAATCTTGGTTTCTCTGAAATTTGTCGGTTTGGTAGGGCGGCACCCCACCATAGGTGTTACGTAGAGTTGGGATGGGGAGGGGGGGCTTTTTGCAACATTTTTGGAGGCCATTCTAGAGACCCCTCCAACCACCCACCCCAAAAATAAAAAATGCCAAATTTCGCATCTTCAGCCGCAGCAGGTTTAAAATTATTGGGAGCGGTAAAAAGTGTAACCCAAAATGGGCGGGGCCTCCTCCACCCCTACTGTCCGTTACATCAATGCCATATGTTAAAAAAGCCCCCCAAAGAAAACTATGGACCTCCCTTACCCCAAATGTCCATTGAAACCTATTTGCTCTCCCAAGATATTTGTATACATATATTTCGGCTACTTTCCAGCCTCACTTCAAAATTCACAGCATTTCCCTGGAATATACGTTTTCTTTTTCAGGCCAATTTTTAAATATTAAGATATATTTATATCATTCGAGGAAACTGTGGTTTATAGTGTGGAAAAGGATTGGATTTTCTTGAAATTTCAATTCTCTTCCATACCAGAACTCAGTTTATGTTCAATTCTATAATTTGTCTATGCATAAAAAGCTTATTCACAATGCGCATACTTGAATTTCGGCATCATCGTTCCTTGGGTAAGTGTATATATATACGTATATAGTTATATATATTTTTTCTTTTGACGCATTTTCAGCCGTTTCCAATGCCAAGAAACATTCAAGCATCGAGTAAATTTATCATTAGACAGTGGTTTTAAACTCGAAAACTTGATTGCTAGCATGTTTCTAAGTCCAAAATAAGGTCAATATTGAATCAGAAACTCCATTATACGGTTAAAAACGTGTATTTCTCGCAATAATAAACACGTTAAGCCTAAAATTTGGGTTGTTTTGAAAATTTTTGCTAATTTACCCGAAAAATACCCAAATTTTGGCCAATTTTCGCGCCATCGGTGCGACTACTGTACTTCCCCCCCTAGTTGGGGGGGGACGTCCCCCTCAAAAGTTTTGAGGAAGGGTTGAAAAAAAGGGCTGGGGGGCTACCCCCCAAACTCCCCGCCTTCTTACACCTATGATTCAGTTCATTCTTAAAAGCCAGCCTACCAATAGACGTAATGAGGTTTCAGCCATCTTAGGCACTATTCGAATGCGGGGGCAGCACTGGTCGATTAGCGATAGATGTTGCCCTGGGTGTGCCTGCGACTGCAGCTCTTTGGGAGTGGGTTAATAACCGTACACCTGCTTGGCTTGGGGGTCTTGTTTTCTATCCTTGACCTTCGTTTCTTCGTCTCCTGTCCGCTTGCGGTCTACGGAGAGGTAGCATAGAGGGGTCTCAGACGAGTGCCCAAAATGCTAAGTCCTCATTAAAACTTATCAATTTATCATTGTATTGATATAGTAGCAGATAAAACACTTACTGCGACCACAAAAATGACGGAAGAAATTTTTGAAACGACTGGATGAACAGATTTTTCACTATATGCTGCTTTTGTTCTAATTTCTTCATGCCACGTTTCATGAAAATATTTAAAGATATTTCGTTTTTAAAATTCGAGTATACCTAGTGTGGAGACTTCCATGTTTACAAAAGTCTAAGAACTTCGGAACGAATATGCAAATTAGAAATTCCGAATTTTCGTAATATGCAAATTAGGTTAGCCAATATTTAAGATTGTTTTATTATTTACTAGTAGGTAGGTTAGCTAGGTTAACTGTAATTTTATTCTACTGACTGTGGCCCGAGGGGCGCTTCCAAGAAAGGGGTGTGCTTTTTTAAAAGAACGAATATGCAAATTAGAAATTCCGAATTTTCGTAATATGCAAATTAGGTTAGCCAATATTTAAGATTGGAAATTTTCGTCATTTTCGGGTCACTTTCGATTGAACTCAAAATCATCCTCAAAATTGGAGAAGCCACGCCCATGATCAAGGTTAGAGGTTGGTTGAAAGCGTTGGGGTAGTTTAATTTAAAATTGTAATTGTACACGGTCATTTTGTATTTCCTTGTATAAAATTGTTGGTTTTGAAATAAATTCGGTTTGGTTTGACTTTCAGAGTTAACTTCAAAATCACACACTCATTACGAACCTTAACAATATCTCTTACTTCTTTAACCTAATTCTCATAAAAGTGGCGACCGTGTACATATGAGTATATTTTGAAGTTTTGCGCTTTTAATGGGGATCGACCAACCTCAAATCTTGGGTACCTGGCTCGACCAGTTGACCCATGGTCAGGTCAGCCAAATTAAAGAAATGAAAGTTGTACACCACCAGGCACCCGAAAAATTCGGGCACCTGGCGGGGTTCGAACCCGCGTCTTCTGCTTAACGCGCAGACGCTCTAACCAATTGAGCCACAGGTGCTTCAGTAGAAAGAGCGGAAGACCGAATACGAACCCAATGTGTACAACTTTTCAACGCACGAGGCTTCTGATCAAATTTTTTAAAGAATTTCCTTTTTAAAAGAGGGGGTAATTCCTCCTCCCATTTATTGTTCTAAAAATGATTAGAATTTTCTGCACCTTTAAACATTCTTTTGCACATTGCACTTTGCCTTTGTTTTATTTTCAGTTGATTCTAGAAGTGTTCCAGGATGGAATCTGCTGGCTCAGCCGGTGGTCTTCAAACCATGGCTGGATGGTCCTGAAGCTTCTATCGGCCGAAGACGTCTTTGGGAATCCGGCCTTGGCTTGGGAAGTCACCGCCTGTTCCAGCGGATTTCCACTGAATCAGGGTTTTCTTTTAATAGGGAACTGTCAGTAATCCTTGTCCCAGGATCAGGATTCCTGGGGTTCGGATTGCTGCCTGTTCCCCTCCTTAAATTCTTGACTAGGAACAGTTTAGTGGGTTAGTATTCTGTAGTTTTTCTTTTGTTCATTGTGTTTTAAAACGTTGCCGGTTCACACACTTATATTTGTTCTTTGTTCTAGTTTCCTCCATATCCTCCCTCCCTTGGTGAGCCAGCACCTCCCCTATCTATGCCTGGTCGGTGTGCTGGTTTTGGGGTTGGCAAAGGTGGGTATCGCTGGTTTGGGTCGGTGCAGCGGTTCTGGAGGCTAGTGTGATTAAGTGGTGGTTTGCTTACGCTTTTCGGGGGTGCTCTAGCCCGATGGCGGGCGGCTTCCCGGAGGCACAGGTGGATTCCCGGTGGCTGCTGCCTTTGGGTCGCTGATGGTCTTCCCAGAGCAGAACGTGCTGCTCGCTGACTCTAGAACTTTGTTGTGCGTATTGTACTGGTCTTGGGTGCTGGGCACTATTGGGCAGGAAGTAGTTGTGATGCGTATTGCTTATGCTTATAATTTGCCGTCCCTTCCCCGGTGTTTGGCTCACCCTTTCACTTACTTCCGGTTGTGTTTTGCGTATTGTTGTTCGGTTGTTTAGGTATATTTAACCGTGGTTGGTGGAAGTTGTGTATAGTGGTTGGGCTATGCGTGGGTGGGGGTGCCTTGGGGTGAAATTGTGTTTAAATTTTGGGTCTACTTCTCATGTAGGAGGTTTCGGATTTTGGGGGTTTCATTGGGGTGGGTGCTCGCTACCTTGGCTAGGCCATTGTACTTCTTTTGTTTCTTTTCTGCTGCCAGTCTTGTCATTTGGTTTGTCGATTCTAAGCTTGGGGTATTTTGTTGTTGAAAAAAACTTCTATCGGAGGTTTGGGAATCTTCGTCGAAGGTTCCGGAATATTGTTCTGAAGTTCACGATGTCTTATTTTTGTTCAAAAAACTTCAGCCTCTCTTTTGTCAGGGTGCTTCCTCGTTGCGGCCTTTATTTTCTGTCATGTATATATTTTTTGTCTTGTCTGTCTGTCCCGGACGTTCCGGTGTATTTTACACGTACCCGATAAGCCATGTAGCGTGTTGTCGGCTTTCGGGCAGGAGTCCGCGTGTGCCAGATGCTGTTTTAGGTTTTTGTTCGTGTACTAAGATTGTTTTATTATTTACTAGTAGGTAGGTTAGCTAGGTTAACTGTAATTTTATTCTACTGACTGTATAGACCGCGGCGAAGCCGTGCGCTTTCAAAAGAGGGGGTATTTTGTGGAAACTTCCTTGTTTACAAAAGTCTAAGAACGAATATGCAAATTAGAAATTTCGAATTTTCGTAATATGCAAATTAGGTTAGCCAATATTTAAGAGAGGAAATTTTCCTCATTTTCTGTTCACTTTCGATTGAACCCAAAATCATCCTCAAAATTGGAGAAGCCACGCCCAGGATCAAGGATAGAGGTTGGTTGAAAGCGTTGGAGTACTAGTTTAATTTAAAATTGTAATTGTACACGGTCATTTTGTATTTTCCTCGTATAAAATTGTTGTCTTTGAAATAAATTCAGTTTGGTTTGACTTTTAGAGTTAACTTCAAAATCACACACTCACTACGAACCTTAACAATCTCTCTTACTTCTTTTTACCTAATTTCCATACTAAAGTCTGACCAAAAATTCTTGGAACCGAACTGTGAGCGCTTGTTCTGAGTTAACCTTTAAAGTTAGCCTATATAAAGTATATATTTTTAGAAACCTAAGGAGGAGGAAAATCCGGTAAAACCATCCTATCCGGTCTATATCCGGTTACCGGACGCCAAATCCATAAAAACGTTTCAGATTCGGAAGGAGAATGCTAATTAATGCATACTCTAGCATATTGGTCCTTGGCCCAAGACATCTCCGTAAATCTGGTCACATCCGGTCCATGTCCGGTAACCGGATGTCTAGGTCACAAAAACTGTATAGCAAAATGGGAAGGTCGTACAGTTTCGCTGATTGCTTTTTTGGATTCAGCGAGTCGAAATTGGTCTATATACGAAGTTTTGCCCAATTTGGACCACAATTGCGTGATTTATGGTCGTATCCGGTGCGGAAAAAACCGGAAAAATTGGTTTTTCCGGTCTGGTGCTCGGAATCGCGGATTAAAAATGTTAGTTTTTAGCACAATGAATATTCGGGAGACTACTTTTATTTTACCGGTGTCAAAGTAATCGAATATTCGGTTGATTTCCGGTTCTGAGCTTTGAAATATGAGATTTCATGGGCTCTTATCTCAGTATCCGGTTGATCCGGAAGTCAAATTATTTCATTGAAATAATATTTCGTCTATCCGTAACAAACACCGACCTCAAATTACTTCATATCTGCTGTAATTTTTGAATGATGGAGTTTTAAAAATGGGTCAAAAATAACTTATATGGCATGCGACAAAGCTAAGCGTATAGGATCAAATCTCATATCCGGTTTAACAATTAGACAAAACAAGCAAAACCAGCCCACTTTTAAAACGCTATCATTCAAAAATTACAGCAGATATGAAGTGATTTGAGGTTGATGTTTCTCAGGAATAGATAAATATCATTTCAATGAAATAATTTGACTTCCGGGCCAACCGGATACTGAGATAATAGCCCATGAAATATCAAGTTTCAAAGCTCAGAACCGGAAATCGACCGGATATTCGATTACTCTGACACCGGTAAAATAAAAGTAGTCTCAAATATTCATTGTGCCAAAAACTAACATTTTTTATCCGCGATTCCGAGCACCAGACCGGAAAAACCAATTTTTCCGGGTTTTTTTTCGCACCGGATACGACCATAAATCACGCAATTGTGGTCCAAATTGGACAAAACTTCGTATATAGACTAATTTCTGCCCGCTGAATCCAAAAATTCAATCAGCGAAACTGTACGACCTATCCATCTTGCTGCACAGTTTCTGTGACCTAGACATCCGGTTACCGGACATGGACCGGATGTGACCAGATTTTCTGAGATGCCTTGGGCCAAGGACCAATATGCTAGAGTATAAATTAATTAGCAAAATCTTTCCGAATCTGAAGCGTTTTTATCGATTTGGCATCCGGTAACAGGATATAGACCGGATAGGATGGTTTACCGCATTCTCCTCCTCCTGAGGTTTCTAAAAATACATACTTTATATAGACTAACTTCAAAGGTTGACTCAGGACAAGCGCTCACAGTTCGGTTCCAACAATTTTTGGTCAGACTTTTGTGTAGTGCCGTTCGTCAGCTACGACAAACAGATAAGACTAGAAGGAAATTCTAGATATCCGTTATTTTAATGAGGGTTGAGATTCTGTTAGTTCAATCCGGAAACCAAGCCAAGTTTTTAACCCAAATTTAATGATAACATTGGGTTGGAATTCTACCCCAATCTCAACTCAACCCTGCTATTTAAACCAGGGTTTATTCAACCCTATTTTGGTAACATTATGTTGAAGTTTTCAACTCCAATCTCAGCCCGGGTTGAGGTTTCAACCTGAGTTGAAATGCTTGATAACACTGGCCTCTGGACTCGCAGACCTTGCTTTGTGCTTTGCTTACTGCTGCTAGCATTAACATTCGTAGACTGACTTAAAGGAAAATACTCTTCTGTTCTCACATTAAATGTATTATAAATGTTGTTATTACAGCTAACAGTAACGCTAACCTAAGCTAACCGCTGAATAAACGCTAACAGTCATAAAAGTATTAAATTCATAACACTCTGTTGTCTTGACCACATCTTGCATACCTGTTCTTCGCATACAGTGACCCCCCTTCCTCAACTGAATGAGTGAGAGTTAAGTAAAAGCTGTCACAGCTTCATAATTTGGGTGTGGGTGTGATCTAAGAATCTCTCCAGAACAGAGTTCACTCAGGAAGGATATAAAATTTAATGGTTCAGTCATAAAACAAAATGAGAATTAAAGGTTAAATTAAATGTACGACAAAAAGGATATGCATTAACTGAATATTGAAATATTCAGTCGCTCAAAGCATTACGAATTCAAAACCAGAAGACACTTTTGAACTCCAATGAAAATGGATGATTGGAATATACCCATAAAACTAATTTCCGTAGTTGTGAAAAATGACATATGAAATCTGTTGTAGTGTGATTGTAACCAATACTGAAGGTTAAGGACTAATTGGAAAAGTTATGGTTGTAGAATGTTGTGATCCAAAGCTATATGTAATGAAGTGGCCAAGATTAGGCTCCAATTTCTTTCCAATAGAATTCCGTTCCGTTTTGGTCTAACAAGACACTAGCTCTGGGTGACAACCACTTCAAAAGCACGGAAGGTCGGCACGTTTATCCGGAAGATAAACTTAGGCACTGGATTCTCAGAAGGTGGTGTGTCGAAAACTGAGAATTCCTTGAGGCCAACCTAGATTGGGGTCTTTATCGTGAGTCCGTTTGATAGGGGCAGGGCTTCTGTTGATATCTTTAGCAAGCGGGGTCGACACTTGCTTTCCAGAGGATGAATCTAGTTCAGTAACAATGAACTCTGCTGACTTAGATCTCAATTGACAAATCAAGATCCTGAATCTGAGATGATGTCTTTGTAAGGCCCAAGGGGTCAGATTAAATCACTTACTTGTTCAGGGGGCCGGATCCGGCTCCAGTGATCTGATCAGGATTAGGTACCTTAGCTCAATAGACTGACTACAAGGCACGACAATTTATTGATATTAATTAATAAACAAGGTGATAATAATAATGCGTACAGATAATCGTTTAGGTTACAAACAATTGAACAACGAAACTGCAGATATAGTTCAGATACTTTAGGCAAAACAGTATAACAGTTTGCCAGAGTTGCCAGCACTCAATTTACCCAAATTAATAGTTATTGATAGGGACAAGGTTTTGATTCTTTAACTCAGTTCAGCTACTTCTTTCTTTCTTCCTCTTGTGGTCAACTAACTAACTATTAAACCTATCACTGAACTCTACTGTGCAGTCCCTATATGCTTGTGCTCGTGCTTTAAATTAAAACTCTTTGTCCGTCCTCCTTACCAAGGACAATATAATAATAATAATCACTACAGAAAAGGTAAAATTAACTAGTTTAAAGTTGTTACCTAGTAGTACGAGGTTCCGGTCTGTGGGTGAGCCCGAAATGCCAGTAACAATAGCACTTTCGGATGCTGTTCGGTCACCTGGGGGGACAATACAAGGGTCGGTCTGGTTGGGGGATTCCTGGTCAGGTTATGGGATTAGTACAAGTTCTTATTTTAATCTCTTCTTTAATTTTCTATTCTAATCACTGCTATCAACTGATGAGGCTTAGGCAAGAGAGGTGGGGATAACAACCCCAGATTCAATGTTGAAGGATAGAATCGCAGAACCCATAATTTCAAATAGAATTGCAAAGTTCAGTTTGATGCAGACAACGTTCGAGTTTTCCAGAGATATAGACTAAATTTCGAGATTGGTTTTAGGTGGCACAGATGATTCGGTGCAGTTTCCAAACTGTCTCCGCCTTTAGCAACTAAATTAAGCTCCGACTTTGATCAAAGTACCTACTATTAATAATCACAGTATGCAGTTCCAAATATCCTGATTCCAACCAAATGCTACTGAATTACAGAACGATCCACTGACACAAAATTAAGCGGGCTATCCCCAATCTATTGATCCGAGACAGATTCGACTGGTTCAGGCAGCGTCTATTCTTTGTCCGCACCTGAATCAAATGGGTTAAAACCCATTAGTACAAGTTATAGGTGCGGGATTCGAACCCAGCAACCATTACTCACATCTTTGGCTTTCTGAACATGAATTAGACTTGTAAACTTGAGTTTGTTGTGAAAACTTGAAAGTTTGGCGAGAATATATATCATAATTTTAGCGGTTTTAACAACATCACAGCACTAGAGATTAATTTTGAGTGAAATGCCACTTCTCGGACAATTTCTTGCACTCTTATGCAAGAAATTGTGATTGCAATATGATTTCACCTTGCGTAACTTGCTTCTGTGCAGTTCAAATCGGAAACATAAAATTGAGGCTATTTATAAGCCTTTTCGAAACAGGCAGACGTTTATTACCTTGAAACGCGTAAGATTAGCTTGTTTGGGCATTAGCAACCCTAGGACCCTTTATTTTCCAGGTCCGAACAGTAAAAATGACAACTTCCTGTTTTTAACAAATATTAACTAATTAGAAAGGAGTTAATACGCAGATTTGATGAAAATGCTATAGCTAGATTTAGGACCTCCAATTTTCCGGGTCCTAACTGAGGAAGGTGACAACTTCCTGCTTCAACAAGCATTGAAACTTCGGAAACTGATCAAATTCACGAACTTTGTTAATTTTGCATTCATTGGAAGATGGTTCCAGTAAACTATCCATAATACCTTACGTAGTTGATTGTTATTTTACTTATTTCAGGTATATTATCGATTACTGCTTGACATTAATTGAAATGACTGATTTGCAGGTGCTTATTATTGCCATTCGCGAACGATTGTCGTATAACAACTGCTAGATGAGCAAGGTTGATCTTTTACCCTTGCTGAACGATGTATAGCTGAATTTCGCTGGATTTGTCTTTAAACACAGGCACTGCCACGAAATGGTGCCAGACCGTTATTGCGGTCATAATCGTGAACGAAACTTGGATTGAATATGACTAAATCAACTGGAGATGGCAATAACGACATGTACCGGTTTTGAACTAAAAGAGATGACATCGATCATGAACGAAATATACGTTGAATATGGTTAATTCGACCAAAATAGCAATATCAATGTATATTGTTTTCAAACTAAAATGAGCAATATTAATAACTAAAAACTACATCTATTACTACTCTTACGTATTATTCTAATACTCTTTATACGGAATTTGCAAGGATGGCTACTTTTGAGCAAGCAATGTATTAATTTTGCGTTAAATCAACCACTTGAAGGCCATCCTTCTTGCGATTCGTCCGCACTCTTAACAAAGAGTGACCTACGCGGACGAATCGGGGATATCTCCTTCCTGGCTGATAAGGACCCAATACGGGGTCCCCGTGACCCTAGGAACTATGATCCAAACCTCATTTGCATATTTGTTATTTAGGACCTAAACCTAAATTACCTACACAATCACGCATTCTGGCTTCCAGTCATGCAGACAAGACTTATCTACTAAAACTACGTTACCTAATATTATTTTCCTGCGTACTACATGAACCTTAGTATAATTCTGATATTCCGCACATGCCATATGCACAGTTAGTCATCACGCATTTACACTGTCACGTTCCTAATTATTATTATTAATTGTACCATATAAACTCGCAACAATCACACACACACACATTACCACATTACAGATAACCTTATACTTAATTACGTAATCTTATTCTTTAGCTAAACGAAGTTCGTACAGCAGTTACACAATTATTGGGATTGTTATTTAAGGACCATTTATACCGCACTTACACAACACTCATACAAACACTTAAGCTGTCAACTAAAAACAGTTATGCTACATTTATACCGCATTTGTGCTTCATTCAGACTAGAATACACCCATACTGACCTTGAGTACATTCATTTACATGAACCACAAGTATACCTCTTCCCTGCCTATTATCTGAGCATTATTCACTTCTGGTAGAGCTCACAACCCTCGTCAGACAGAAGGAGTTTACGTGAGTTACCCCCATACAAACAAAGTCGCGGAAACTATCATACACACATTTATTCGCACAAACACACACTCAAACATACGATTTCTTAACTAACTACTGCCTAACTAATCCTAACTACAACATGGTTACAAAACGATTCAAACAAAGAATAGTTCTAAATACACTTACTATTCTAACTTCCTAGCTATCATTTCAAACATATCTTAATAATACTAACTGCTACTTTAAAGAAATTTGGTTGAGATTTTGGTGCTAGTTTTAGGGTTTTAAAACTCGACTTATAGCGCAGAACTTTGACTGATTGAGTAACATTTCGGTGAAACTTTGAAATTTTGGAAAGCCGTGTGAGTAATGATTACCAAGCAATCATTACTAAAACAAAACTACCAACAATAATTTAGATTAATTAATGGGGAAGCCGGTCATTCCCCGTGAAATGCTTGATTATTAATTATAAAAGACGGATTAAGAAACGACTGATTATTTCAGAAACTTGGTTTTGAAATTCGCTTTTGGTGTTTCAAATGGCCTATTATTTTCTAATACCGACCTACAGCAACAATTACAGACTACAGGCAGTGAATTCTGAGGCTTAACAAAGCCGTAGTGAAACAATATGGCCGGCAACTCCTAGTTGCCGGCTGTGGGGTAAGTATTTTCACTAACTAGCTCAAGACTTTAGGGTCGTAGCAAAGGGACCCTCTAACTCAAACTTAGGGGGTGGGTCCCCACTTAATAATCCCGTATTCTGCTGTAAAAACCCCAAATTACTGGCTAAACGGGCCTTACAAAAATGGTAAAAAATGTTGGTCGTGGCTTGACCGAAAAATATAAATAAAAATAATAAGAATAATTGAAATAAAAAAGAAGCGGAGGTCAACAAACCTCGATAATAAGAAATGTTAACATTTATCTTCGTGTGGAGTGACAACTCACTAAATTCCTTAAGATTAACCAAAATACTAGCATTTAAGGTCGAGTGGAGTGACTGACAGAATTTACCCTTCTTTCACGACTTCTGGACTAATATTGTTAGTAAATTAAGCATTACTTAAACCTAATTACGCTTAAAATCATAATTAAAACTAAGACTTCTGCCCTAGTTAAGTGCGAACCTTGGACCCTATTTAAGAATTTCACTTAATTTGAGCACTAGGCAACTCTGGCTAGGCAAACACAGAACAATCAATACAATTATTGCTTGGACATTAATTAATAACTACATTCCATATTGATGATAGTTGGTCGTCTTCACAAATCCATGGCATAAGGACTCTTAATTACTTTTTTTTTGCTACCTTTTGACCATTTTTAGTAGATTTTTACATCAAATTTTACTAATTACATTACATGTATAAAAGTGCTTGTCAGTTATTGTAACAATTCACTTCAGTATAGAGTATACGTGTAAAGCTTGTACGTAGTAAGAGTCAAGCTGATCAACCATCCATCGATACAATAAAATAATGATGCAATTTTTATGTATTTTTTATGTTTATGTGTACACATATTTAGGGTTGTACTCGGGCCGTGTACCCGGCCGGGCCGGGCCGGTTCAGCCGCGAGCCCGGAAAATTTTGTGTTGAGCCCGGCCCAGCTCTGGCTGAAAGCCGGGCCTGCTGCAGGGCCCGGTTTCGAAGGCCGGATTCACCGGACCTACCGGGCTCATCGTGCCTGCCTGATTCAGTTTGCGAGTCTGGGACTAGCAGCAGCCCGGGGTTTAAGTCAGGTCTAGTAGCGGGCCCGGGCTTCGTAACGGGCTTCGTAACGGGTTTTGCAACGGGCTTCGTATCGTAATTCGGGCCTATCATCGGGCCGAGGACTTAAAGCCGGGCCAAGGAGTGGGCCCTGGCTTTGTGCCGGGCCTAGTAACGGGTCCTGGACTCCGGGACGGGCCTGGGCTGGGTCTGTCCTGGGCCCGCCCCGGTCAATTTCGTATCGGAGCAACCCTACACACATTAAATAGTTTTACGTGATAATATCATGTATGACTTTAGAAGATACAGAAGATAAACACCTATATATACAGACCACGTATCCTAAAGCGTATATATATATATATATATATATATATATATATATATATATATATATATATATATATATATATATATATATATATATATATATATATATAATATACCTACCTAACGACATGCGTGAAATTTCTTTTGATAAGGAAAATTTGAATGAAAATGAGATTGGACAATTTTTGGGACTACTAAACTCGAACATAGCTTGTTTTTCTCAGCATTCTTTTGATATTGGAAAGTGTAGTATTTTCAAAGCAATGAGTGTTATATTTGCCTCTATATCACCGCATGATAAGCTAAAGAGTTTTGTTTAATTATTTATCGCTACAAATGTACGTTGCGTTTATAGTAATTTTCCGTTACACGCCTTCAATTTCAGCAGCAGTTGGAACAGCAGCATTCTTCTCGCTAAGGCCCTTTTTGGGTTGAAATCTGGGTTAAAATCGGGGTTGAAACAGCTCAACCCGGGTTAAGTTAACCCAATCCCAAAAATGTTTGATAACATTGGGTTGAGCAGCGGGGTTTAGCCAACCCGAAAATTTCAGGGTTGAACTCATGCCGATTTTGATAACATTGGTCCCAGGAAGATGGACACAGCTTTCTGAAATATACGTCCGGCACAGGTATAACCAATGGAAAGACGACGATACTGGAACCTGCGCAGGATGCGCTCCCGTTTGGATTCCGAGTTGAGTGGAAAGCCGTGGGAAGCGTCTTGAAAACCAGGGCGAATTTAAGGCAAGCAGGCCTAGGAAGGATTTATAAATTTGATATAGAAGTTTACCTGATGGCCCGATTGGTGAAGTGGTTAACACGTCAGACTTGCACGCACAAGGGCCGTGGTTCGAACCTTCGCCGACCCAGTTCTTTACTTTCAATCTTGTGTGAAAAGCTGGCTAACTTCCCTTTCCTCTGGGTCCATCATCCCTGGAAGAAGCGCTTCCTATATACTGTGCATTATGCATGTATGCAATATACATGCATTGGCTGTTCATGTTCATGCAATATATTCATCAAGCGTAAGTGTGGTTGTTCCTTAAGACTTAAACTTCATAATATATACATAAAGTAGCATCAGAACTATGTAGTGAATAAACAGGCCAAGCAGGTTATACGTTTCTGTTTTTGTTTGTACAATCATTATAATTTGAGTCAAATTAGCTCCATTCATCCATTCACTCAGTTCAAATAGAAGTTCGCCTGTTTTTAAAACCAAAGATTTGCACCGTTATCTCATTTTACAAATTTTACGACAGGTGTGATCCCTGGGCCTTTCATAACTCCAGTGACAGTTATAATAATTGGCAGCGGTTGAATATTGAAGTTTGTAGCCTTTCCTGCGTAAGACATCCAGGCTTGCTTTGGCTGTGTTGCAGATTTTAACCGAAGCAACGTTCGCAACCCTTTTCTGTATTCTGAGCTTCTGAAATAGTAAATGACTGGATTTGCGGCATTGTTTGCGAGGGCGAACCAGCCAGCGAGTAGTGATGTATGAGCAAAGACGGAGTCCGTTGCGTTGACCAGTGTAAGCGAGAGAAGAATGATCGTCGTACATGTCCAGGTGCTAACATATACAACAGCGGCAAGCTACAAGTAATAAAACAAAGCAAACACAAAAGATTTATTGATTTCTAAACTATTGTGAAGATTTCGTTGAGTTCTCTAAATCATTAATGTATAGCGCTTATCTTGACAAACGTATCTTGACAAACGGTCAAACAAATTGACACTGCTATGTAAGTGAAGGGTTACTGGTCAGTTAGCTAATTTAATAAGATTATAAGTACCCGATTATAGGCCCGACGTACCTGCAGTCTTAAATTTACTTTACGCAGAGATTATTTGTCCTCAATCCAAATAATTTCACTATTTACACTATTCTGCAGCTTGTGTTTACTACAAGTATCAATTAATTTTACTTTTAAAAATGTCAGTCACAGGCAAACTTAGAAAAGCAATAGCATACTATAATTGAGCGTATCAGGTGTTTCTGCCAGGTCTGCTCCAGTGCAATTTGAAATTTGGGTTGCCCAGAATTTTCTCCCATTTTCTTCAAATATAAATTGGCCTTTACAGCTAGTGTGGCATTAATTATGATCACAAGTGAATTTATTACCAGAGTGGCTTTGTTCCATATTTCCAAAACAATACCTAAAGCAATTATAACGACATGTGCCATACCATAACTCTCCATGAAAATTTACAGATCAGTTATTTTCCAGATTGTGCAAGGTAGCTTGACCGGAATAAATAAATGCACATGCTAGGTTGGTAAGGGGGGGGGTCGACTAACCACTTGGTTTTCTAACCACGGGTATCCATACTTCATCCATCCTTCATAACAACGCTTTATGAATGCGGGCCTATACCTCTTCGTGGTATAGGGAAAAGCTACCCAACAGTCAGCCACATTGTAGAAATCCGCTCCTACAAAAGGATCTTCGGTAGGACTAAAAGCAATGGGTGTTTTCATAATCTTACACATGCCTAGAATTACTGCGAATTATTACTACTTATTACTATTTGCAATGAGTCGGCTTTACAAATGTAATAGCAAATCATACCATTCATAGCAAAGGGAGGCATACAGAAAGGCAAAGTGACGTTATGTGGTACAAGACGTATGCCAAGCAACGCCATAGTCATAGGATATGCCGTAATCATAATGGCAATAATTGCCCCAAATAAAGCATGGCTCTTTGTAGCTTCATATGCAACCGGCGCTAAAGTACAGAAATTTGAATGAAATTAGTGTCATTGGTTAAACTATTTAAATCACAGAGAGTCTTGATTTAAGATTGAAGGAAAGTTTCTCCCCACCAAACGTAAAAGAACATCGTGCACCTGACATGACTCCTGCTTAAAATCGTGCACCTGACATGACTCCTGCTTAAAATCGTGCACCAGATATCACTCCTGCTTAATCATACACGCTTTACCAGCTGTGGCACAGATGCGTGAGGGGAATGAGCTTAAGGGGGGGGTCCATTTTTGGCCGATTTTTCGACCATCTCCGATTTTGCTCATTTTCACATATTTTGTTGTCCAATTGGTATATTTTAACGAGTTTTTGAAATGAAGGTCGGAGCTCTTACGGTTAGCGAGTAATTTCGCCTCAAAGTTGATGTCAGTATGTGTTAAACATAGGAAACGGAAAAAGTGGTGATTTTTTCCGTGCGCCAGAGAAATCTCGCCAACGACAAAACGGATCACTTCAACGTCCATCTTATATCATAAATACGATCTAGAAGGGTGATTTGTAGGAAGCAGAATTTTAATTTAGGCCTTCAAAAATTTTTAATTAATTTTTTAAGTTTGCGAACAGCCAAATTTGACTGTTTTGCAACGATGGAATAGGGGGTCAGCAACTTTGATGAAATATTCTGAAAGCTGTAAGGCCTAATTAAAAATTCTACTTCCTACAAATCACAGCTTATGACAGGACAATTCGAACGCTACCAATTGATCCTGGTTAGCTCTGTCCGATTTCGAGATTTCTCTGGCGCAGAAATCTCAATATTTAGCAAAATTTTGAAAATTCCCGTTTTTTGGCAAATAACATAGAGCTATGGCAACACAGACCTGTAAAATGTTAAACTATCTATTTGCGCACCATTATTGATGACTTTAGGTCAAGTTTGGGCACAAATGGTGCAGGATAGTGCACCCAGTCGGTCGCTGTGGTTAAATATGGGGGTCTGACAACCATAATCTCAAAAATAGCGATTTTTCAAATTTTTCGAAATTGTTAAATTTTATATCAATCGAAAGCTCTCATTGTCCTGAACATTTTTTCTTCTTGGACTATTGCCCGAAAATGCACCAAATTCAAGTTATCGGCCGTTAAATGATTTTCGTTTTCAAGGCTTTCCAGCGCCGGTGCTACTCCCTAAAATCACAAAATAAAGTAATAAAGAAAAGTTTTCCCATTAAAAGCTACCCTAACTTTTTTGTTTGCATCAGATAACAAACATACAACCGAATGAAGCTCCATTCTCAAGGAAGTTCAGGTGTAAAGTGCCTTTATTTGCTGCGGCACCGCCGTTTTCACTTGTTTTCAAATTGCATGCAATCAATAGCAGGTTACTCGTTAAGTACTGAACGAAACTACTCGAAATTAAAACTCGATATGCAGGACATATGTGACAAAATTTTGTGTGAAAATGAGCAAAATCCGTGACCATAAAATTTTTCATGGTGGACCCCCCCCCTTAAACCGGGATGTGATGTACAAAAGCACATGTATCTATCCTCTATCTACAACTTCAACATATCCTATATGCAGGAGCTTTTTTAACATTATTGGCTACACTAGTCTTCTAGTTATATAATTTAAAACATATGTTCTCTTTATTTTATTAAGTATTTTTGAGAGCCATCGAAATCTTTCTTACAAGAAATCATGAACAAGCGATCTGCTCCGACAGTTAGGGTTAAGATGGAGCTTAAGTTGAGACTGATGGTAAACGGCAGCAAAATGAAATAACACATTCTTTGAGAAATGGTCCAGTGAAAGTTAATAATCACAGATAAAATGGCAAAATTAAGACAGCAACTAAAATCAGCCAAGGCTAAACCAAATATTGCTTTATTTCTGAGCGCTTCGACTCGAAGAGTCACAATGGCTACCAAGCCATTGGCAATCGTTCCCAATATACCACCAAAGGCAAATACTGGTATCGACGGCCAGGTATAAATGGCAAAAGGTATAGTATCCCTTGTAGCATTCATATGCTGTGCATCTACAAATAAATTATACATTAGTACACAGACCATAACAGTCCTGCATTTATTGCCTCCATACAGAAAAACTTTTCTGTATACAGAATTGCAGTTATAAGTGTGGTGACTTAGGGCTGGAGGACCTATACCCCTCACCGAAATGAAACTAAGGGGGAACTTTTCTAACTTTCAGACAACAATTAGCACAAAGCAAGTTTTCGAAATTTCGCAAGTAATATTATTTCAGTATTACAGCATTTGACTGAAGCTAACGTTTCATAATTTTGTATGATTAAGAAAGAACTACTTTATTAAAATAATAACTACTACTATTACTACAGCAGGGAACGGTGGAATACGGTTTCAATAGCCAGTTCGCGCATTAGTTACAAAGCCAAGATAATTACAATTTCGCTTTATGCTTTATAACAAGCAAAATTTTTTAAAATTTTTTGCAAAGGTTAAATTTTCGCTGGACGAATGTACGGATATTTCAGCAACTGTAAACCTGTTTGCGTAATAATAGACAAATCAGAAACAAAAGTTCATTGTAAAGAAGAACAAGATTTCTCACTAGCCCTTATCTTAACGAATGCTTATATGAATGCTCACACGCATTTATAGACTAAAACCATCTTTATCAAGCAAACTTTGTGCGAGGGCTTGGGCTGTGCACGATATCTGGTGTGTTAGGGCAAAGGCACAGCAAGAACAATTATCATACAGTCATCAAAAGAAAGATCAATTTTTTAATTTCAAATTTTTCAGAAAGATTATGATAAACATACTTCACAATACTTTTGTTTTCTACTACTTTTTAATTAGTGTGGGTGTATCTATGCGTTCATCACAGTGTGGGGGTTATTTATCATCAAGTACATTTTTCTTTCGGTACAAGACACAGGCGGTATTTCTCACGGACAACAGCATGCCTAGTTGCACAATTGCCAAGTTTTTGTTACCACTTAGTATTAAGGACTAGTTCGAATAAAGATTAGAACTTTTCCCAGAAAAGAAATCCAGGTCCAAATCTTCTAGGCTTACTAACAAAAGGAGATAACAAGCACCCAAGAGAAACAATGGTGAAGTGTTGAAATTCCCTGCTCATGCAGATTGCTATTGTTAGTTTCTTTAATTTCCAACAAAATTCGGCATAACGGTAACATGCCTAATGACTCCACTTTATATCACCACAATTGGGATATATCTGCAGAAACTTCGAGTTTGGAAATAGACTCGCAAGGGTTGACTTTTAAATAACACACGACTTTACTGTAGGCAGAAATAGAGCAGACTGAATAGTCAGACAATAACAGAAAGTCTCAAAGACTAATTTGCATATTACAGCTTCAAAGTCAGATATACAGAAACCAGTTAGAACCAGTAAGGCAATATAAGCGTCACACCTCCCCCCTAAGGGAAGGACTGCCCACAGTCCGCAGCATCTTGCCTCGATCTGACATTAAAACATGATCACTGAAGACCAGAAAGGACATCACCAGGCTGATGGGATTCGTCAGGTCCTGGTGGAAGCAATTTGTTAACACAAACGACAGGTGCATCTACAGTTTAAGGCTGCTTACAAGGTTCATCACTGAAACGATAGGGGAGATGGCGAAAAGGTGGCAGTTCCTGTTCCCAGATCTTCAGCATTTCGCGAACAGAACGGTGATTCAAATGGAACTGATCGGCTTCGAGGAACGTATCACCAATGTCACCGATCTGGTTAGGCATGAAGGATAGGTAATAAATGGAATCAATCAAAATAAGTTCTGGCTGTGTGATATGGGACAATCTTTCCTTGATGAACTTGTTGTATTCCGCAACTTGGGGAATAGCAGAAGTGGGAAACGGGAGGGATACCACAAAGAGGGAATAAGGATGGGAATGCATGATTTTAGTCATCTCCAACAGCTACTTTTGCCATTTCGCTTCGTGACGCTGAGCAACACAGATACAAGAAAAGAAAATTATTCCCTGGAATTAGAACTGCATTTGACGCTGTTTGAATTTCGTCAGGATGCTGGACGGTTTGCCGCCACTGACGGAAAGCACATAGCCAGCGCCAATATCCTTCAAGTACTGAGCTTGGCTATCGGCCAGGATCAGTAGAGAGCGATGGGGTGGACTGGTAGACAAAATGCAACGATCAAACAGATCTGTCAACGTATAGGTAGTCTCCAGATAGTTCTGTTTGTAACTGGCGAAAACTTCAAACAATAACGATCCATAGAAATTTCTTCCAGGAAACTCGTTATCCTCCAAGGCATTAGATCGAGGTGGTCTCAAACCGCAGCGCCAGTGGAAATCTCTCTGGCCAAATACGATAAATTCTGCATTTGGCGTCCCAATCTCGTCGAACACCCGCCGTATTTCACTTTCTTCTGTCATAGAGAATAGGATAAGAGATTTATAGACATTGGAATCTTCGTAATACCAAGAGTACATAATACATAAGAGTATGACAGCAGGCATACTCTATGTACTATGAGCTCGTTATATCGTCTGCACGCTATCGGCCTACCCCGCCCCCCATAAATTGTCAAATAAATTCGGCCGCTATGTTTGCACGCAACAGACGCACGTTGAACCAACTGACTAGTTGTGTTTTCGAGCTTTAGCGTGCAAGCGTAGTGCTCGAATTTGCTTTGATAAGGGGGGTTTGATTTAGGGGGAGGGTAAGCCGATAGCGTGCAGAGGATGTAGCGAGCTGATAGTACATAGCGTATGACGCTTGTCATACTCTTATGTATTATATACTCTTGGTAATACCAATTTGCCGTTGGTTGAAATCCCAAGTCTGACACCCGAGATTTCAACCCAATCGGTGGAAGATGGGCGAACTCCCACAGTAGGCGATCAGCCCAATCAATGCATCCGTGCTGGTGCAAGCACGTGTACCAGTAGCCGAGCTCGATTGATGAGAATCTTCGGTTACCAAGGGTGATAGATCTGCCATAGAAACGATGACATGGATGGTTAATATCCACCAATATTCGTTGCTGAAATAACAAAATTTACACAACTATCTTTATTTCGGCACTCTTCGCTTTACGCGGCAAGCGCTCTCGACAGCTCGCTTCTTCATTCTCTCTAGTTCTGTCGAAATATGGCTTCAAACGGTTAAAGTGAACAGTTTGCTTTCCCTTCTGATTACTAATAGTTAAATTAGGAGATTAATTTCCTTCTTCCGAGAAGGGGCCATGCCATTTAAGGGTAAATTCAGAAGATTTTGTAGTTGCAAAGACTGGAACGTAGAGCAGTACCAAGTCACCAACATTATACTGGCATGGCCTATGGATCAGTTTATCATATTGAGCTTTTTGCCGTTCGTGAGCTTTAGCTGTTTGTTTTCTAGCTGCTTCCCTTGCTTGGAAGGCAGTTCTAGTATTGTCTTACAATCATTTGCGCTTATAAATTTCTGCTTTGGCTGCTGCAACCCAAGGGCTATGGGAAGACGAGCATGCCTGCCGTAGGTTAGGAAAAATAGAGCTTCCTTGGTACTTCCATGTTTTGCCGCATTGTATGCGAAGACTACGGCTGGAAGATATTCGTCCCAGTTTTTGTGACTGTCATTGATATAAATTCGAACCATATGCTCGAGCGTATGATTCATTCTTTCTACCAGACCTTGGCTTCCAGGGTGGTAGGCTGTGTATGACGTCTTTGCAGTACCGCAGAGATCCAAAACGTCTCGCAGCAACTTCGACTCGAAGTTTTGTCCTCGGTCACTGCGTACCACGGAAGGTGCTCCGTGTCTATATATTATATTATTCAGCATTATTTGGGAAACAGTTCTAGCCGTTGTGTCCATTAAAGGAAACGCTTCAATATGCTTTGTTAAGCTATCCGCGAATACTATAATGTATTTGTTACCAAGTTCAGTACTTGGAAACGGACCCATTATATCCACTACAATTTTGGTCAAAAGGCTTGCTATGCGGCTCAGTCGGTTCAAGAGGAACTCTGGGTTTAACAACCGGATCCTTGTCCTTTTGACGATTGTCGCAAGATCGGCAATACTTCCACACAGTGCCACATATTTTTGGCCAGTAATAACATTGTTTGGCTCTGTGGAAGGTTTTGGCAAATCCTAGATGGCCTGCATGTGGTGCATCATGCAGCGCATAGAAAAGTGATTGAACTAAAGAATCGGCAATTACCAACTTTTTTGTCTTGCTGTGAAGACGTGTCCACCCGATATAGTATGCCATCCTCTATACTGAACCGTTTTGATTGCATCTTATGCTCTCTGACTAAAGAGCTGTCATTTACCTGTTTCTAAGAATTTGATTAACGGACCACAGGACGACTGTATTTGACGCTCCCTCAGATCTAAGAGATCAACACAGTCTACCGCCGCTATGCCACATCCCATCTCTGTTTGCGTTCCAATTTCAGTCGTTCCTGGAGTAGACATCCGTGACATAATATCGGCGTTGGTGTTTGAAGAATCCTTCTTATACTGTGGAGTATAACGGTACTCTTGCAAAGTAACATACCATCTAGCCGTTTTGTCAATATTGTACTTTCCATCCATAATAAACTTGAGTGGCTCGTAGTCAGTTACCAAAACAAATGGGTGACCGTAGAGATAAGGTCTAAAGTGCTTTATAGCCGCAACTATAGCAAGGGCTTCGCGTTCCGTTGTAGACTGACGTCTCTCTCCCAAAGTTAATGACCTGCTATAGTAGGTTATGGGTTGGTCATACTCATCTATCTTTTGTGAGAGTACGGCTCCGATACCCACACCACTAGCATCTGTTTGCAGGATAAACGGCTTCTTAAAGTTGGGGTATACTAAAATGGGAGAGCTAGTTAATCTACTCTTCAAGGTCTGGAAGGCCGTTTCTTGATCACGACACCAAACTAACGTTAGGCCCTTCCGTAGCAACTTATTGAGAGGTGCTGCTACCGTTGATCGCTTATAAACCTGCGGTAATACCCGCACATACCTAGGAATTGCTGCATCTGCTTTACAGTTCTAGGGCGGAGTAGTCCACTATGGACGATACCAATTTAGGATATGGCTTCACTCATCAGGAGTAATAATATGACCTAGGTACTCAACACTAGGCTAGCGAAGGAAAATTTGGATAATTTCAATGTCAGTTGATGTTCCTGCAATCGCTTAAATGCCTGTTCAAGA